>JAHZMY010003092.1:0-13910 GCA_027743915.1 Seira sanloemensis | reverse complement strand
CCAACTGCGCACCTTTGTTGAGGCTGTGTGATCAGTTTGTTTCAGGATAGTCGAATATTGCCATTGTCTATCTTCATTTAACGACGAGATGTACAGTTTTTAGTGTAATTTCTTCTCTGATATAGATTTCATGTGAGACCCTTACACCAAACACCTTTCGGAACGATTTCGTCCTATATGTATGTATGCAACTCTTGCCTTATCTTTTAAATCTATATGAAATGAAATTAGGCAGACTTAAGGATTTCTACCCTTCTCTTCATACACACACTTCACTACTCACAATTACTGGAGAAGTCGTTGGTATTTTATGGTGCGGTAGGAAATTCACATTTCCATTGTTTTGTCTATAGCGTACCTTTTCCAGTCAATTAAGAACCGGTTTCAAAGAATTAAATATCCTTTTTGTAACTGTAAGTAAATATATATGTATATATATAGCGTTTTACCATCCTGTTAACATTAGCGCGGCTCACTTTACTCCTTAAAATTAGCAATAGTTGACCATCTTAAAGATTTGTAGATTCCTTAAACTATATATGTATGTACAATGTACAATAAATATGCATACATACCTACGTACTATATATATGTATATCATAAGATCTCATCTTATTGTTAGTCCAGGTCAACAGAAACAATATGGAACAAAGGTGTAAAACTCGCTACTTTTTCGCGAGAGAACCACTCCCCAAAACATGTACAAGATTTCCATCGCATTCTCCCAAAATTCCTAAAGCAACAATGGGACTTGACGATGAAAAATAATGGTGCATTTATATATCTTAAATTGATCTGCACTTCACACACATAAAACTGGGGATTTACTGAGGAAGTGTTGCGTATTCACAATGAAAATGTAACTGTACTCAATGTATGTATCAAGAATTTACACAAGTTTTTTATACACTGATTCAAATTTATAAAGATTTGTCATTTTTGCTGCACTGTTTTCCACAATTTTTTCGATAATGTCAAAGTGAACATAATTGTAATAACCTGCTATCAGACTAAGTTTGATTATACAATACATTTTTTTGCTTTACTTTAGTACAATGTACAAGGAGTTAAGTCTTTTCTTGAAAATAAGGAAAACATTATGAAGAAATGATTTTTTACTGTAAATATGTATTCTCTTTAAAAATCTCAACTTCACTTTCTCTTGTCCCGAATATATGTATTTTGTTTGCAAAAAAAAATTCCCTGATTTAGTAAATGACGAAGGAATGCCAACAAGCCACTTCTCTTCGCTACTACTTCGAATATACATATGACTTACATACATACTTATAGCCGTCGTTGAAGAATCTTTACCCCAGTTTACTATGCTTGATTTACAAAGAGTCTACACGCGCATGAGGCTAAAATCGAGGTAACACTTTTACAGCCTACGGACTTTGTCGGGCAACGGGCAATCGTTTTCCTTCACAAACTTGACCCTACTTCCTGGAGTACATGAATCATCTACTGGCCTTGCTTTGTTGCAGAGGAAAAGGATAGTCCGTGCGCAAAACTAAACCCACCGAAAATAGTATTTACATATCTCTCTGTTGTGTGATTCTTCTCCCGTGTATTGAATTGATAGCATCTTCATATTGTGATTTCTTTAAAACGAATAGTCAGGATTTTTTAAAAAGTTAGTATGTAATGTATATGATCTATGCATCAGACTCTTTAAGAGATTCTAACTTGGCAAGACTTTGAACATCAAGTTCTTCCGGAGTGACTGGACTCTCGTTGCTCTCCAACTTTCTTCCCCCGACTTGGTCAATCTCAAGAGAGCCGCTTCCACTGCCCGTCTCCCCCTCCCCGCCACCCTTTTTCGCATCCCCAACGGTGGTGAAGATGGGAGCTGCGTACGGCTCCGTAGGCTCAATTACTTCGATCACTTTAGGCTCGGAAGAAAGTGGATCTTCTGGGGAGTCGCGGAGGCCTCCAACGTCCTCCTCGGGCTCTGACTGACGGCGAAACGCGACCTTCTCAAAGGCAGTGGCTGCCGAATCCTCAGACCCCGATTTTTCTATGGATGCCGCCTTCCTCGGCTCCTGACCTGAGGAGGAGGAAGGACTGAAGGCGTCCGCAAAGTTGTCGTCGAAGCCGGAAAAGTCGGCAAAGCCCTCCGCTGCGTTGTTATTGTTATTTGTGTTGGTTGACGGAGTCTCGTCTGGCTGAGTTTCAGGCAGTTCACTGGTTGTTGGCTCAGGGTCAGCCTCGGCTTCTTCGGATACGTCGCCTGGGAAACTTCGGGCTTCTTCGCTCATTGGAGTAGCCGCTGTGATTACGATTTCAGCGACTCCCAGCCCGGAGAATTCGTCTCCTCCCTAATTTAGAATTTAACATGATGGATTAGCATAAAACCTTAGTTTTTCTGACGTTAAAAAGTTTCAAGCATACCTCGAGTGATGGGTCATCTCCGTGCTCTTCTGGTCCACTGATACTGATTGTTACATCTATAAAAATAAAAATGAGATTGTTAGGGAATTTATGACTATATGGCAAGTAACCAGACTGGGAATATGCACAGAAATGATGAAAATAGATCAACTCACCTGGAACTTCACTAGTTACTATTGATATGATACGTCGCCTGGGAAACTTCGGGCTTCTTCGCTCATTGGAGTAGCCGCTGTGATTACGATTTCAGCGACTCCCAGCCCAGAGAATTCGTCTCCTCCCTAATTTAGAATTTAACATGATGAATTACATAGCATAAAACCTTAGTTTTTCTGACATTAAAAGTTTCAAGCATACCTCGAGTGAAGGGTCATCTCCGTGCTCTTCTGGTCCACTGATACTGATTGTTACATCTATAAAAATAAAAATGAGATTGTTAGGGAATTTATATGGCAAGTAACCAGACTGGGAATATGCACAGAAATGATGAATAAATAGATCAACTCACCTGGAACTTCACTAGTTACTATTGATACGACCGGAACAGAAGAGTCTCCAACTTCCGATCCAGGCTCAAACTGAGTCTGGTATTTTTGCTGCTGGTCCCCAGACATCTCCATTTCAAAGTTGTCCTGAGATGGGTTTTGCTCATCTTGAGCTTCTGTTGAATCTGCAGTCTCAGCTTCTCCGTCAGATTTCGGTGCGCTTTCAATTGTGGGCGTGGGCTGCGTTACAATCACCTTTTCAGGTGGAAGCAGGTGCCCTGGAATCTCTGGCGGTGTGTAGGAAGGTGGCAAAATCCCAGAGTCGGAGACATCCTCCTCATCTTCTTCCTCCTCCTCCTCGGCTTCCGGTGAAAGAGGCTCGCCGTCCCACCGACACTCCTCTACAACTATGCAAGGGAAGACTCCTTTCATTCCGTCGTACTCACCTTCCCACCAGCCGTCGTCTTCATCCTATCAAATCATGATAGCAATCACAGTCAAGCTCAAGCCCCGGTTTCAAAACCTTTCAGAAAATGATAACCATTTTAATAAAGAGAATATAGTTCGTACCCGTCTCAAGATGTCGAACAATTTGTCCTTCGTAGAATGAAAGTTCCTCAGGTCCAGTGGCCTCGTAGTCATACAACGCCCTACAGAACTCGCCACCTTGAGAGGAAAAGTCAAACACTGGTTTAATTAGATCGCCCTAACCCCTTTCCAAAACAAGCTAATGTGAGCTGAGTGTTGGGTGTAAGTTAAAACCTTCTCCTCTCAGTTCATTGATGAAAGGTGTGGTGAATCCAGAAGACACTGAAGTCGCAGGAGCTGCGACATTAACATCCTCCGCCGCGACGTGATGATTATACTCCTCCTCGGCCGCTTCGGCGTATCCATTCTGCATCGCCTCCTTCTGTCCACTTGCCTCCACCCCTTCGGCCACGCTGTCCAGGGTTGGCGGGAAATGATCACCTCCAGCATCACCTGATGGAACAACAGCGTTTGGATCTTGGACATGGTAATCTACGGAAGAGAAAGATATTTGTGGCTGGAGAGGATAACCAGGCATCGACGTGTTCCCTTCGACCTCGACGTAGTTTTGCGGAACGTAGCCTTCCTCGCCTTTGTAGTTTCGAGCGCGAACCCAGCCGTCGCCATCACCTTCGCCGATCAGCTCCAGATGCTCATTCTCTACAATACTCAGCTCATCCGGATTTTGTGCCTTTCAAATTCCAATCAGAATATATACTATTTCCTAAGATTACTTCGAGAGCGAAAGAATTGGAGTGCCTACTTGGTATGTGTAAATAGCCACGCATTTCACAAGTCCTGGCTCGCTGGCGGCTGGGTCCGCGGACCATGACTCACGATGCCCCGATGATTGTGTGTCCGCAGTCGGAGGAGGTGATGTTACTGGAGGCTCCGACGGCTCCTCATTAACATCACCCCAATCTACCTTTATCGGATCATCCCACGTCGCAGTTGACAGCGCTTCAATTCGTTTCCTCTCCTGCTCAATCTGGGCCTCCACGTCTTTCGTCTCGCTCCACAGGCTCCGCTGACGACGTTTCATTCTCCCGGTAGCCCTCAGACACTGCGTCGTTAGCGTCACTGTCGTAAAACGCTTCTTGATGCTGAGGTTGACTCTGGCGAGATTGGTATAATACAGGCATTGATTCAGCTTTCAATCGTAAACATGTTGGAAGGAATTATTCTCAAATAATTTCAAACTCACCGACGCATCCGTCTTAATAGATACAGAGCTCGCAGATCGTGCCAACTCAACTGCCGTTGTCAAACTCTCAATATCCTGCAGCCACTCGTCAACATTTACATCTCCATCTCGAAGGCACTCGATCACAGCCTCCGCCTTACACTTTTCCGTCTCTGATCTCCGAATCGTTTCCCGAACGTCATCAATTTTCGTCTCCAAGTCAGGCCCATTGTTATCGTCCGGATCGTTCTAATTTGAATACGACAAAACATGCTCAGACATTGATTGTAAAATATTTTTGAGTGTGTTTTAAAGAGTGTCTACAAAGGGTAAGGAATAAATATAAAGATTGTCTTCGATCAACACAGATCACACAAAAAAGTCTTCATTCTTTCTCCTACTTTGTTTCCTTGTTCTTTGAGCTGGATGAAGTAGACGAGTTTCTTCTGATTCTCCTTGATAATTTTCACTTCTTTGCCAATCTTCGTGGCCCATCGTTTCGCTTCCCGGGAGAGTAGCGTGCCAGCTCCATGGTCGCAAGTAATCTTTGAACATGTGTCTCCTTCACACGCATCAAATGGATAGCGAATGTGTTGCTTCAAAACGGGATAGTATTGCACGCAACACATTACATTATAGTCCCGTGATAACTGTTGCAGAGGGAAAAAAATGGAGATCAAAGAAATCATTAAAGAATCATTGGATATAATTATACCGTTCACATCATCATGCGATTTCCACCAACACACAAACAATGCTCAATAATGCACAGGCTTTAAATCTTTCAGATTACTACACAGCAACTCAAATCAATGGCATACGTACACACATACATAATACATTAAAGACATACAACAACGGAATAAGACAGGGAGATAACATTTTAACTATTGGGGCAATTTGAGAATACCCTTCACGGAATAGGTTTGATGGGAGAGTCCGTATAAAATTTTCTGGATGTAAAATTGAAGTTGGGTTTGCCCAATTGACAATGTTTTTGTATAATTAAATAAAATTCATAAAACTGTTCCGAATTTCGACTCCTTCGTAAAGTCTATCCCGTAAAGGATATCCCGTAAATGTCCCAGTAGTTAAAATATTGGCAACAGATAAATACACATAAAATGCACACATTATGTATCACAATAATAATATATAATTTGTGTTCAAACCATTTGAGCCTGATCACGGATTTTTGTGAACGAGTTCTGAGCAGCGGAACAGGTCAGCAGTTCCGTTCGCCCCAGAATGGTTAAGTACTCCTTTAGCTTGTCATACACATCTCCTTCCAACGTCTGTAAAAGGGAGGACACACAATGTCCCGAAAAAAACACAACACAAAAAAGAACATTTTGTAATGTAGCCGTTTTGACAATTCTGGGCATGGAAATCGATCTTACTTTTGAAGGGACTCTGCACTAAAACAAGGTATGTATGAAATGGTGATGCGGAAGAATAATGGAAGAACGACATCAATAATTTTTTTATCTCAAGTATTTTTTTTACCCTAATGCATCCATCCAAGTCCACGTTGAAGTAACGGTCCTGATGAGCATTCGCAACTGCGAGGTTGATAATGTAGTCATTACGAGCCCCAGTGGACTTCTCCTCACATGCCTCCTTCTTCGACGAGAACTGCTCTCGTTGTTCCGCCAGACAATGAGACGTGAGTCGTTGTCGGAGTCAAGGTGTGCATTTATTTAGTATTTTGTGCCATAGAATAGCATGAGATGGGAGCAACAGCACCAACGGTATTTTTTAACCGAAAAAAAGATAAGACAAAAGAGAAAAAGAAAAAAAGGCATGTTACTAATAACTGTCCATATAATCATAATCATAACCGTAAACACTACATTTTTATTACTAGTTTGTACACTTCTACCAAACAACAAAGCAGGCAAGTCTTTCAAACTGGAAAATCAAAAGGGTGAAAATAAATCCATTTCGCCATCTCATTCCTGCGCATACCATTTCTCTCACAAAAACATGTTATATTTACACTTGACTACTGAGTAATTGGAATTATTCAGAAGACATTACTGTTTACCATTAGTTAAACATTCTTTGATAACGAAATGAGATGGGTGTTAAGTATTTACACAACTCAAAGGAAAATAAATACAAATGAGGTTGTGGGAATTTTGGGGATGTCGTGACGGTTTTCAAATCAAAGATGAGCCTCAAAAAATTAGAATGTTATAATATTATGTACTTTATTTAGTGAAGTTTCGCTAAATACTTCTCTATAATTCATTAATGTTATCTCCAGCCAAATTGTTAACCTGCGGCTCATCCACGCGTGAAATGAGGCACAGATAGGCGAGTGAAAGCAGCTACCTGTACACTACAACCATACAACAACCTGATAACTATGTACTGGGGCAATGAAAGATTTAAGCTTTGCAAAACTGTTATTGCAATGCAAATAGTAGTAGTCGAGTGAGAAAAGAGAACGAGAAAAAAAATGTTTCTTTGATATTTTGTTTGACAGGGTGAAGGCAGAAGAGGAAGGCTCTTTCTGCTCGCAAACTTTTTTTTTCGGACAACTTCACGTACAATCAAGAGGAGCAAGATGAAGAATATATGAGCAGCTTCTGCATGTGGGAATACGATTCTTGCTTAGAAAGTGGCCCATCTACGATGCAAACTACTTCACAAGCTACTTTTTCATTTTTTATATTATTATTCTTCTTTTTTAACAGTAAAGTGCTACAGGGGCTTGTCAGAAAAAAGGCTTGCGTTATTGTTTATGTTGAGTTGCGAGGCCATATTAACCACATATTTTTTTGTTTCCTGGAGATTATTCTGTGAGCTCTGAGAATGTCATAAAAACTCATAGCTTCTTTCAAATATAACTCATTGTGTGTGGGATAATAATGGTTATGAGAGTACAAAACATATATAATTAAATGATCTGGTAAAAGGGCGCAACATCATTTGCTGGAGAACGAGAGAATGACAAGATGTTTGGAAGGTGCATGACAGAAAAAAAACTGAATGTATTGACGTGGAGGAAGGGAGGAGGTACAGCCGGAGCTCAGGATGAATAATTGAAGGGAGGAAATTGTGCAAAGAATGAGCAAAAAACATGACAAGACGATATGGAAAGAAATGCGTCGAGAAAAAAGAAGTAAGAAAAAGGTGGGATACTGACCTTGGCTTGCTTTACCTTGACGCTACTCCTTTGCAAAGACGTGAAAGAGGAGAAGATTGACCCTTTTTTCTTTTTCATTCTAATGGAAAAAATAATACATGTAGATGGATCAGTAACTGTGTTCCGAACACGAGTAAAGTCAAAAAAATTGAGATGAGAATATATTACGACAAGGAAAAAACTCACTTCTCCTCCACATCCCTGACTTTGTCGCGAGCGTCATGGGCAAGGTGCTCTTCCTCAAAATACAGCTTTTTGAACCGGTCCAACTCGGACACTGAGATTTGGACCTCTTTTTGTACAACTTGGAGCTGATCAAGACGCGATGCACACACCGAAAAAATATTGACTTCATGCCAGTCATTATTATGAGATTTTGATGAATGGAAATAATGGACTTCTGGCTTACCACTGCTCCTCTTCGTCTTCATCTCGCAAGTCAGGTATTGACGGGATCTTTTTGTTGAGATAAGCACTGGACAGTTTGAGTAAAGCCTATGAAAAAATTATCCATATGTGTACAATTCCTGGCTTCCACATAAAATATGGATCAACATGCTCTCATTTATATACATACATATATTTATATCCTTGCATGCGGCCCATATCTCTTCGCTTAAACCTTAATCTATTCGCCTGTATTACGAAACGTTGCATGCACGCGCGCACAAAACAGCGCCCGTACTTTTCCTACGAGTTTCCAGTTCTGAGAAAAGCAAATACGAGAAAATTGCCAACATGAAAGCACTTAACTTATTTACTCTGCCCTTAAACGGAATAAGATCATGTTAGGATTCACCACATATCTGAAAATCTTATGGTAATGATCACATTATTTTTCCCTCATTGCTTTTGTACACGTAAATAAACATAGCTCTCCATTTCATCGGAGAGACAAAGGTAAACAAAATATTTTCATCAAATCACTTGCTCTTAATGTCTGTGTCTCGAACGGTTTGTTTTTTGCGACACACACACACAGCTACTCAAAAATAATATGTATTCCAGACTCTCGCCAGTTGATTCGCATAAATTAAGTACATACGCTCTTAAAATAATGGTTGGGAGCGATAAAAAAGAGGTTGACGTAGGTATGCAAAGCTTCGTTTACGCTTCTAGTCTAGTTCATTCAGACATTTCCTTGACAGACGCTTTCATCTGCCCTTTTATAGTCAATTTCAGGTAAGGTACACGAGTAATAAAGTGACATCCAATTTGTCCCAAGGTTACCATCATAATTTGAAAATGAATGGATCTATAAAACGCTTTTTCCCAGATTTTATTATGTGAAGGAATTTGATATCAACAGGGCATACATCCATCCATACATGCGACAAATCTCAAGAGCCATTTTTAGCACGAAGAAGAGATAACGTAGTTTGTTCAGAATTAAAACCAAAATTTGGCAAAATAAAACATTTTCATTTTATCTCATGTCAGACACTGAAAGACATATTTTTTCTCCTACTCATTTCCTGTTTTTGTGTGAATCTAATAAATGAAAAAAAAAGTTTGCTAGCTTTGAAGGGAATGGAGATAGAGAAAAGGTAAATAATTGGTAACATGATCACTCCCGTCAAAAGACAGCTTTTTTTATTACGAATCGTAAATGGCGTTTTTCCTAGTTATGACAAAGTTTGTTTTTGGAGAAAGTGAAGTCATGTGTAATACAAGGAATAGTCCTTTGACTTTCAACTATGAATGGGAAACCCTTTGTTGTCTCTTTCATTACACCAACATATATTCCCCTTGTCATTCCTACATAATACGGCAAAAATGCTTTCAGATGATCCTTCGTCGCAAACAACTCTTTTCACTCGACAAAAAAATCTCAACAGGAAAAACTTGAACGTGTAAAGTAAGAGGTACAAACGTAATTTTTAATAAGTACGATCAAAATTTGTCTTCAAACTGCTACAAACTTTTTATATTACTTTCGCTACAAACGCGAAGAAAGGTTGAAAACTGCCAGTTAAGTATGGACTTTGGCGAAAAGGATTTTTGCAGAATAAAATTGATCTCATACACTTGGAAATTTGCAAGTTTTTTTCTAGTAATAGCAAATTTTTTGTCAAAACTCATATTCCATGAGTTGTTTCAAGCAACCCATTTAAAAAGTGTGTGTGTCTATCTAATCTTATATGTACAGGCATGCAGGCTGCCACGACCATTGGAATAGGGGCGAACTGAACAAGTCGAGTTGCTTTGATGTATTGGGGTCATAGTCGGTACTATTAAATTTCACAACTTGCAAATAAGCTGGCTCTTCCTCTAATGTAATGGAAACCTTCCCATTACCCTTGGGCGCGGATCATGCACTTTTCCCTGTTCAATTTTTTATGACATGACAGGCCAAATACAGCAATCAAAACATCCACTCTTTGGATGAACATCAATTAACAGACGATGATGCAGGCGAATTTTGTATAAGGGATAGAGAATATGCTGCCACGACAGTACACCGAACGTATTTCTATATATTGACATGTGCAACGCGCCAACGACGCCATACATGGCGCAGCGGTCTATACGATCAAAAATCTGTGGCTTTTTACGATCGATGAATCGTCTGCCATGGAGAGATATTGAAGGCAGAGAGAGAATAATGTGCCCTCAGTATTCCGATGATAGATTTAGGCGCTACAGGAGCACAATTTTTTATGCATTATGTACTTGTGTATATTTATTATATATTCTATAAATGATACGAACATGCGACCAAAGCTCATTACTAAATTTTCGATTTCAATTGTGAGTCAGCATCCTTTTCAAAAAAATTGAAAAGGACTATTTTGTGCTGATTGTGCTTTCTACTTTCGTAGCACTTTTGTTGAGCAAAAGAGAGCTACGCTAAACAAGTACAAATTGAAAACAGGATCGACTCTCAGTTCACGCCGTGTATTGAAAAGGATGCGCATTATTGGCCTTGAAAAATTCAGCTATTATTGGCATGATTTCAGCTTGACATTTCGGATTTAAAGCCTTAATTGTGTGATTTAAACATTAGAACTCTAGAAGAGATGCTTGCTCACGAAATTGATTAGAAAAATGCTTTATTCTCTTCTATTGTGAATGAACACTTGGATTGGACTAGACGATATTAAGCGGTCTCGAGAGGTTTTAATGAACTTTTAAGCTAAAGCGTGCAAGTCCTACCAACTTTTTCCTACAAATGTTCATCATCGTTGTAAGCTCACGCCCTTCCCTCAAAATAAAAGTGGGTACAAAAGATAATTCACTTTTCTCTTTATGATTGCATAAATTCTCTGTATCTGCGAAAGCAGATTAATACGAATTATAAGCTTGGTCGTTGTAAGAGAGAACATTCACGTCCTTCCATTTGGCATGAACGATGTAAGTCCTAAAAATATGCTCGAGTTGGGAAACTTGATTTAGAACACCACAGTGAAGCTTTCTTGTGTTGTCAGTCTCATTGCGTGCCCAAAGAAAGTTTGATTAAGCAACAGTTTCTCCCTTTCGTGGTGTCACCGATGAAAATCGGGTTAGAACGTGGAAAGCAGTAATAGGGTTATGATGTCGACTACAAATAGAATTACAAATTAGATAGCCGTTTTTGCACTCACCTCAGCATACGACTTCTCAATCACTGACCTCTGCTTCGTGAAGTTTCTAAAGTCGGGAAACAAGACAAAAAAAAAGATGTTTGCACATAAGTTTTGCTCTGTGAGCCAATAGCATAACATTGTAGAAAAGGGGGAAATATATACGAGGATTACAACACTACAACAATTAATTTGGAGCTTGAACATTTTTGTCTAGAACATGCCTTTGCCATTTTCATGCGTCATGCCATTGTATGGAGAAAATGACATTTGGCATTCAAACACGGACGTAAATTAACGTTTTAAGGGAGATGATGTAAACAAAAGCAAATGCTTTCACTGTGTTGACTTTACCGTATATCTTCAAGAAGGTCACACTCGTGCTGGTTCTTCGCCTGCAGCCGCGCTATCTGCTCGGTGTGGACGTGCTTCAGTGTTTTCAGGTATGGGCCCTGCTGAAAGACAAAGACAAAAGAATCTTGCAAATATTTATCATTAACACACAGCTTTTACTACTTGAGAGTTGAAGCATGCATATAAAAACATATATTTATGGAATCAATTTATGCGTTTCGATGTGAGCATTGTGCAAGCAGGTAGTCCTAATTGACCTACATTCAGCAAACTTTGTAAGTTTGGGATTATTTGAGATTTTAGTTTTTAAGAGCTTGTATGTACATAGTGTGTATACATGAATTTTCCAGGATTAGCAGTGACATGTTTGATATGTTACGGTGACTGCATTTTGAGTGACGACGTGGTTCACCTTGGAGCTCCGAGTGGGAATTTGACAAACAGGAAGAGGATTTCCTTTTGCCCTGGACATATTCCAAAAAAAACGTTGCTGCCCACACACACATTTCCCAGAGTTTGGAGTTGCCGGAGTCTACTTTGTAATGAGCAAGCACGCAAATATCATGGAACCTGACGGAGAGACAACTATTTTACAGGAAGCTTCTTTCTTGGAAAAAAAATGAGTGAATTGAAAATGTTCCACGAAGAGTGTCCTATTTTTATGCTCTCGTTTGCACCAAGTTCCGTGGGCTAGTAATTAGTAAGTGGCAGCTTCCTCAATACTTAATCAGATGGTAAAACAACTACATTTATTTGTATCTGCTGGAGCAACATTTTACAAGACGACGGTGTAGTAACAGTTTAATAACTTTAAGTGGGCCATTCGCCATGACACATGTCGAAAAAGCAGTTTGGAAAGTTTCACCTGTGCTCGACTCCTTGCATCGCAGTTTTCGACAGCGACGGTTGAAATCGAGGACGGTAACTAATGTCAAATCTCTTGTTATATCCCTTTGGAAATCTAATACGATTCCCTGTACCACCAGCCTCTTCTCCACTCTCTTCTCACATAATCCTCCAAATTTCATTTGAGCATGAAAGCCAGTTACTTGTGTAAGAAAAGTCTTTGTACGTAGATTTGGCTTCAGAACTTGAAGGGAATTTTTTCGCAATAATACGTCATTGAGATCCCCACAGTCTTCAGTCTTGGAAGCGAGTCGCCTATAACCTGTCCGTCATACATTTCTGGATCACTAATAAATAAGCTTTTGCTTTTGATTACAGTGTGAAATTGAGAGTAGGAATGCTACTACAATTTCAGATCTGCGTCATAGGGAACAGTGTCACAACGTGGAATCGAATGGCAAAACTCAAATCTTATAAGCCCATCGAAAAAAGATATATTTTTGGGCGTCTTGGAATGACAAAATAGACAGAATTTTACTTTACAATATTTCGGTAAAATTAAGTAAACTTAATGCTTATTTCCAATTTGACCTTTTGTATTTGTAATTGTACCAAGAAACATAAAATCAGCTTATACATACATATGTACAAAGTATTTTGACATTTTCAAGAAAGCTAGAAATCAAGACTACTATGTGAAATTTCATGCTATTGTCAGCAGCAAACATAAGGTTTATTAAAATCTATGTCTGCTCCGTAGAGAATTTCCCCGTGTAAAAATCTGAATCCATTCATCAATTTTATAGAAAAACGAATCATTTCCCTCACGGACAAATATATGCTGGCTCCGCAGTTTCTCGTAGACGGAGTGTGAATATTCTCTTGATCATGTACTGTCAAAATACCAGAATGATATTTTCCTCTGGGATGCTGCACTACATAGAATAACGCTGGAGGTGTGGTACGACTGCGGAAAAAGGAGTGTAGGCCTACAAAGTTTGAAACATGGTTCAGGTGATACTCCTTACTTTTCAACAAGCAAGTATCAAAAGGAAGAGAAAGTTTAGGGGTACATTTTGCATAAAAAAGTTTTTAAAGAGTTTTTTTTTCTGTAGACACACTTCAAAAGGGAAAACTGTTAGCTGTATGCCATGACATAAGTCCACCATCCAATAAGCTTCTAAGCGTAATATGTGGATGATGAATAAATTAGTTTGTTCTCATGATGATATACCATAGCCCTCTCGTATCTACACATACGGTGAAAGTCCTGAAGAGCCTTTCAAAGAGCATGGGTTCCAGCCCATCTCAAATTTAAGAGCTCGTGTGATGAGTCCGGCCAGCAGAATATTGCAAAATGACACCAGCATCAGCTATAAGACGCTTGGATTGGACATTCTTGG
>JAHZMY010003091.1:0-13085 GCA_027743915.1 Seira sanloemensis | reverse complement strand
TTAAAATTCAAAACTTTATTGTGTAATTCATGCCACGCATTACAATAAAAATTTAAATAGATTTTTGCTGATCTACTTTAGGATCTCAAAGTTAGCTCCTTTTACAAATGAAAATAGGGGCGACGAAGAACAAAGGCAACCCATGAAGAAAATATGCTCTATGGATTTATACAACGTAGATATTTTGGACCTTTGTTCGCGTCACCTAAAAATATCGTATGCAAAAGTGGCTTTTCGAATCAACAATTATTTTCAGTATTGAATTAGCATCAAAATCAATAGTCAATTAATGATATATATATGAATAATATGCAGGGATTGCAAGTAGCTTTTATGCGGGGTTGGACTCTAGCAGAATTGTGTTATAATCAAAAGGGGTGTTGCCAATACCGTATTGCTAATCTATTAAGTTCCTTTTCTTGAAGGATTTTTTAATTTTTTTCTTCTTCTCTTGGATTGACAGATAAATTCACTACATTCATTCGACGGTTCTACTTCCCCTGACACCTGAATTACCTTGTTATCTGTAGGTTGATGATTGATGATGGAGATGAAAGAAGGCACATTGAGCAAGATTCATGTAAATACTGCGCGATTGTGTGGCGATTGAATATGCACAAAAACTGATGGAAACTTTTATATACAAAAAGGACCTAAACTTATAAATGACAGTTCCATAATAAACAAATGATAACAATAAAACCTACTACGAAAGCATTATAGAAATATTACATAGGTTTTCCAAAAAACGTAGCTTTTATTTTCTTCAATTTTTATTTACTAAATTACAAACAGTGCTGAATGAATTTACTGACTATTGATAATATTAGTACATCATGAAAATGAAGCGTTCTTATGCGAAAGACAATTATCAAATTACCGGTTAGAGTTTATACTAAAGGAAAAGCAACGAAACACTTAGCAAAATTGCAATGGAAGAAAGATTCTTTCATAGATACATTACCTAACCGTTATGAAAAGGACAAACTTTTTTTTGTAGAATTATATTTTTACATTTTACAGACCTTCTTGTGTTTCATAATCTGCCAGTCCCGTTTTTGACAATGTTTCCCGCAATAAAGTCGCTTACAGTTGGAGCACTTCATCTTGGCATTCTCCTCCCCGCAGTAGCGACACATGTCCTTCTTTTTCCCAGCAACAAAGATTGTTTTCGGATCATCCACCCGAATACCGGACTTTCCGTCCACTGCATATCTCAAAAATGGGTTCACAATTTTGATGACTGTCCCAAATCCCAGTAATTCGCGTGTTGCTTCATCATGCGGAATTCCGTACACAGAGAGTCTGGTGACATCATGGTTTTCATCCTCTACGGCAAAGTTGACGGATGAGAAGCCGAACATGGGGTCATCGATAATGGTGAGTTCCATGAGGCGACCATCGTATACGTGGTCTTCCGATTCACCCATGTCTTTCAGTTGAATGGATGCAAGGTCACAGTCCTGCGTTGGTAGCTGTGATCCTAAGATTGTTGAGCCACAAAATGTCATTTTGGTAATGAAACCAGTGGAGAACTTCGACATTGCTATTTGGGAAAATTTCCGGTGGTTGGTGACTATCGAGATGCGATTTGGGTTGTTTAAGTACGCCTTGGCCTTGTTCATTTTGGCACGCGCTGTTGCTGTAATAGGCAAATATTAAATATACAATAATTCTTTATCTAATTTTGTCGATTATATGTATTTAACAATTAATATGTCTACGATTTCAGGTAGGACAAGGAAGCAATAATAGTTGCATAAAATAATGATTGTTATGAAATAACTTACAAGAAGATACGCCTCGCAAATTGAAATATATCGTTGTAACGATTACTTTTCCCTTTACTCGATAAAGGCAATAAAACTGAATTTTTATTGTTGCAACTACTTATTGGTATGATTCGGGTAGATTTTTATTGTTGAAGCCGGTATTGGGGCGACTTGATATTTCTGGAATTGGAATCGCAAGAGCTAACAACAAACAAGTCTCTTGGCTGTTGGCAGTTGAGTGACGACTGTTGGCTCAAATTGTTCTTTCTTCAAACTAAAAGTAGCTCAGGGAAAAGGAAACGTTCTAAGACGTTCTCTAAACGTTTAAATACGCATCGAGTCGGTTGGTTGTTAAAGCATTGATCCATTCTTAATATTCGTGAAACAAGCTAATTAAACAAAGAAGACGAATGGAAGGAAAATATGAGACAGTATGTACCCAACATTCTCATTTTAATGGCTTAATTTATGACTTGGCCCATAAAATATGTAAGACTTTTTTTTCTGATCTTACAAAGTACCTTACTAATCATTTTCCCACATCCTAGTCTTTATTACTGGAGTCCTGAAAGTGTCGAAGAAAGCTTTTGTGAGTGACCTGAATCATATTCGAGGAGGATGTTATGGTAAGCATGTTTTATGTCGGTCGTTTGCATATTTCTAATTCATGTTTTATATGTACGTAACTGAATTTGGTTTTCGTCAGATTCATATTGCTACATCACATCTCATTACCATTACTACTCATTGTCAACCACCTAGTCAAGTAGATTAGCCTAAAAAATATGTGTATTTCTTATGTATTCTAATTCAGACGACGGATAATTTGGCAAATGATGCCTTGCAGGAGTAGGACAGATAAGATACATAGATGTGAATAAAATGTCATTTAAGAGACCATATAATGGAATTCCCAGTTACAGCACACACGTAATTCATGGGTGTTATGAACCCAGACCCTGAAAGCGACTTCTTGGGTTCATTGGACAAAGAAAAAATCCCTTCATGCTAAAAGCCATACATTTCAATACTCATGATGGCCACAGCTCACATTGCATGTACCGGTGTACCTAGCATAAAGTAGGTACCTATTCTTAAGTTCCATGTTCTGCGAAACCATGGTTTCACCAACGCCAATTGCAAAAAAAATTTGCGCATGATTTTAAAGGTTTCTAATGGCACTAATGATCATATTAGTGGCGTATCTACAAATTGTAATTCCAAACAAAATCCCGAGCAAGAAGGACATGGATTTCAATGAACTGTCAGCCACTACCCTACAATAAATCGTGGGAATTTGTGTTGGGCGCTTTACCAAATACTGATTGAGTGGATTATCAAAAGCATTTTGTTAGAAAACCCAAAATTGTCCCAAAATTGTAATCGTTTAAAATGGGCAAACGGTGTTCTTGCACTCGTGAGGTGGTCATAATTTGCCTTTCTTTATGCTTCATACTACTCACGTACTTTAGTGGAGGACACTTGAGACTGAAACTCGTTGCTGAAAAAGTGGATGGGGAGTTGGTGACCGCCGGCGTCACTCCTAAAAGCAAAAATATGAGTAAACCGATAAAAGAAGACTACGGGGAGGAGCATCTGGCGTATTTGTCCCAGTTCTACCACAACACCCTCATTGTAGACCATTTGCTTCCGGAGGATTTGAGCAAGTCGTACGGCGCACAGGAGAGTGGGACTTTGAAGGCACGTTACGCATCCTCAGAGCAATCGTACCGGTCATTATCGAGTTCCAGGCCACAATGGTCTACTTACCAAATGGATCTTGAATCGCCGGAGAAGAATGTCACGATTCTGCAAAAGTACTTCCCTGCCGCCTTCAACTGTCCATTCCGCGTAGAGCGACTCGGGCGAGTTGATCAAAAGGGGAAATGGGTTTGTGGACTGGAGTTGTTCGAGTCTGACCCTAGGCCGCAGGAGTGTGTGATTTACCTATTCGGGAAAGGGAACGAAGAATATCTGCGTCAACTAGTGCACCGCACAGACTGCCACATCCGGTACTTTATTGATGAAAAAGGGGAGAAACCGTCGATTGAGCATCGGAAGCTTACCGTGATTAAGAACATTTTGGGAAATGAAGACAAAGGGATTACAAGGACACTGGGAGAAACCATGAAGGACAATGGTCATGGCTTCATAGATATCCTCATTATGAACATTGAAGGACGTGAATTCCTCGTTCTGAGCCAGATAATGAAGGAGACTGATGAAGTGCTTCCTTTCGGACAACTGCTAGTCGAAGTAGAAGTACCTCATCCAGTCAAAAATGTAGAATCTTTCAAGTTGTTTGCAAAGAAGTTTGAAGAATTGGAGAGGAGGGGACTAAGGCCTTTCCACGCGGATGAAGTTTCGAGCAAGTATGCCGCTGCAGAAGAGCAACAAACTCCAAGTCTGAAAATGGAATACTCTTTCATCAACATTAGAGGAATGCATATTTTGTTAACCGGAAAGGAATGAATCCTAATGCTACTATTATTTGAATTTGTTGTTTCGATTGTGAAACTTTCCATACAATGAATTAAATGTTTCATATTTTTTTCATTTACTTAGGTATTATTGTAAGTATTTTATCTTCCTTGCAATTTCCTTTCACATACGTTCATCTAGAATAGTAGTTTTCAATTTTCATGCAAATACTCGAGACTCGAGTCTTAACTCTGTTCCTTTGAGCATCGCCGGGATTGTGGCAGATATTTTTCATGAAATTACGAATATAAGACGGTAGCATTTCTATTAATACTTTTGATTAAAAAAAGACTTACCGCATTTAAGGACATATTTAGGAATCGAGAACAAAAAAAAAGATCTATTGAAATGCAAACTAGCGTGCAGGCGCTGGTATGTAGTGCTTGAGAATTTTAGTTATCACGCCCGTCTCTCATTACCATCTCATTTAGACTGCAGTTTACATTTCAGTTCCACTTCACATTATAAGGTAGATACATCATGGCTTGACAAATATTTTTCATTCATTCCACCAACCACCATCCATTCCTCCTCTGTAGCTTAACTACACACTTTTGCCACGGCTAGAATTTAACCAAAGTCTTAAAGATTTCCTATGATTGTATGTATTAGAGGTATAAATGACATTTTAATAGAATTCTTGCAAGGCTGTCCAGAATTTTCCAGATATGAACTGAAGTTGTACAAAGGCATGTATTATGACATGTATTCTTTCTAGTAAATATCGCAAATAATCAACTTTTGCATGCTTTTTTGGCTTGGCAAAACAGAGATATTGTTTGCATGCAACATGCAACGGCCGAACAATGAGATGATGCACACAGGTGTACGATATATAATAGCATCTTATTACCTTAATTGATTCCAGTTCATTATTCACACCCAGGCAGGTATAAACTATTGTCTTGCTCTTAAAAGCAGTGCAAAAAATTCCTAGTTCATTTCCAGCTAGGTTTCACAATTTATACTACGAGTCTACAAGTATGGGAAATTACGGTCTTATTGAGGGTCCCTGGGGAAAATTTACGTTCCGAAAAATTCGCCCGCAGGATTGGGAGAAAGTGATTAAGCACATCCAGGACTTTTTCTTACGAGATGAGCCCACCAGCATACTTCTCGGCTACACAGATGAATATGGAGAAGAATTTGCATTACTTGCTAAGAAGCTGCTTCAGGATGATCTGAGCTTCTGGGTCGAAGACAACGAAACTGGCGATGTCAGTTTATACAGATATACATACAGAGAATTACCTGTGGATGGAGGATTGAGACACTATAAAAAATCTATGATGGCTGATCTTTGATAAATATGATTTCAGGTAGCTGCTGTTCGAGTAACCTTTCGTCACAGGAAGGACACTTCCTTCGAAGGATTGCCAATGAACAGCAATACGTTGAAGCATCTCTACCGATTGGTTGACATCTGCCATCAGAGGTGCGACTTATTTAGCCATTACGACCTGGATGAGTACGCCGACTTTTTTGTTGCGAGTTGCGCTCCGAAATATCGGAAACAGGGGATCACTTCAGAGATGTACCGGAGGTCTTTAAAGTTTCTAGCTTCGGAGGGTTTTAAAATGGCGAAAAGCGTCTTCACAAGTCCGTACACAAGGGCTGCGGCGAAAAATCTAGGATTTGAGGAGGTGTGCAGAGTTTACTTTCTGGAAATGAAAGATGACGATGGGAAGCCATTGTTTGACAAGAAGGATTTGAATGAGGAGCACTATGCGTCAATGATGTGCAAGAAACTTTGACCCGACTATCACGACCACAGCCAATGTCATGTATGAAAGATGACGATGGGAAGCCATTGTTTGACAAGAAGGATTTGAATGAGGAGCACTATGCGTCAATGATGTGCAAGAAACTTTGACCCGACTATCACGACCACAGCCCATGTCATGTAGTAAGATGGACTGATGGAGTGTAAACAGATGCAGCTCGACATAATACTTCAGCTTTAATTACCTTTTGGATAAAAACTATGGATTTTAAATTGGCAATTCGAAGAAGATACCTACCTATGCATGTAACAAATTCTTAAGCCTTAAGGCATTTTAATAAAGCATTGAAAATGGTTTTTGATCGTGTCATATAAATTGCTTTATGTATGATATTTTAGTCCACTGAAATAAAATAATTCAATTTTTTAAAAGTAAAGCAAATTACGTGTACTCTACACTTAGGTCACACTTTTTCAGGGAATACTTTAAAACTATCATAATGTAAGCATTAAGCATTGAGTACAGTGCAGACTTGGAAGATGATTTGATTGAAATTCTAATACATACTTTTTTTAGGAATTTTTATGACAAGGTCATCAAGTTATCACAGTCACTTCATTGTTCGTATGTCTGCAAGCTTTCCGTAAAACTTGATAGGTGCAATTCTGTAGATTTTTTATGCATCACCAATATCGTAAAAATGAAAATAAAATATTTCATAGCTCAACTTGAGGGTTGAGACTTGAAGGATACCGTTGGTTGCGATATTAATCTATGTGTGTGCATAGTCAATAGTGTTTGGATTGGAATAATAAAAATGAAAAGTCTTTTATTTACCAAGGTCGGGAGAACGTTAGGCTTAGCTTGAATTAGTTAACTTGAAAGAAAAAAGCAAGGTGACACCTATCTCTTCTGGAATGATCATATACTGGGGGAAAGTGAGACGAGACCGAGAAAGCATTCTCCATTACGAACGTAGAAATAAAGTTATTAACAGTCCATATGTGCAGAATATACGATGCCACTTTTAAATGAGCAATTAATCGTGTAATTGAATGAAACCGGTACATTCAACCGGTGATTGGATTTTAAAAACAAAAGTAGTTTTCAGTCACAGGCGCTTTCCCTACGTACAATTTTGTGATTCGTTTGTGATGATTTGTTGATTCCACTTCCTGTTTTTATTCAGATAACAATTGAAGTGAGCCAAATGCCGAAACCTTTTTTCCAAATTAGAAATCTTAATTCAATGAGCCACAAGAGCAAGAAAACACGTGAAAGTCCATGAATATGTCGATGACGTGCTTAATACTTCTAAATCACATTTTAAAGGGGAAGGAAGGTAAAAAAAAGTTTTAAAAACTACTACACGACGAAAGAGAAGCATAATTTTCTAAAAATTGGATCGTTTTTATTATTGTGTAGAGCAGTTGGACGCGTACAAATTACGAATGTTTTAGGCTACAAATTCATACGCCACGGGCTGCAAAAGTTGAGGCTGGTTATTTTTCGCCGACACAAAATGGGCTGGTCGGGGTTGGGCAGGCTGTAAAAGTTAACCAGTAAATTAAATAAACTACTTCATTCGAATTGATGGATTACCTTGTCACCACAATGAATTGTAGAAATAATGCTAACCTGTCTTTTGCAAACTACGTGAAGTCCCTTCTGCTTGGCCTCTCTCTTCAGGGTCTCGTTTTGCTTAACACGGTCCAAGAAGTCAATCCTGCATTTGCTGTGGTTGACGTGCTCGACTCTGACGTTGATTCTGTACAAAACAAATATAATACAAAATTTTACATATTAACTTTGGCCGTACAAAAATAAAGTTATTTTAACGAGTGACAAGAAATGAACCAGATTAGAAGGAAGAAATGACAAAAAAGTCACACCATCATATACATAGTTATCGACGACAAGTCTGTCTGTCAGAACTCATTGACAACCACATAGTTAATTATGACCACAACTCTTTCACTGCTTACCTTGATATCTACAATATCTCCGACCTTGTACACCTTCATGTAGGTTCCCAACGGGATGGTACCATGTTTCTTAAAAGGGCGAGAGAAGAGGTCCCTCGTACCCCTACGATAACCTTTAGGATTTGTCATTTTCTAACGATGGATCCTGCATCAAAAATTGGTAAAAATAGACACTATTATTTCACAAAACAATTCACAACACGAGACCCTGCTTTTTAATGCAATAACGTATAATTACTATTCGTTTCACAATTAATTTTAAATACCTTGACGGGATGCAGATTCAGTAAATCTAATTCACTAATGATGTTTCAGGTAATTCTAACCATAAATACACTAGACAGATTGATAAAAGAAAAGTGCAGTCCGTCCTAAATTTACACACACGGCTGCATTCCCCTATTGCTAAAGCACCCTCGGTTCCCAACTTCAAATTTCGCTGTTCAAGAAATGTGTAGTATTCACCAGCACATCTTTACACCCAGTGATGCAGTAAATAGGAGAATGATGGGGCAACGTAAAACAACTCTTTCCATAGCTCGATAAAAAAGCGAATGAGTCGGGCCCAAGCTGCAAAAGGTTTCTTTGTTTTTTTTTATTTCATACATATCTATTTCGTTAATTTCAAAATTTTGGTGCCTGATTATCAGCACCTACCTAGGTTGAAGAATATGATAATTAGATAATTAATGGGAAATGTACGAGAGAGCTAATTAGGTAATAACGTAAATAAGTACGTAAATACGTATTCATCTCCTTTTCCTTCTTACACCAATCATCATTATCTATTTACCTTTTATACATTAAGCTCAAGCCCAACCCTAAGCATTTTATACTAATCGTGCAAGAAAAAAATCCCACTACTACTTTCCCCCGAAAGAAATACGAATTTTTATACTACTAATTTTTTTACTAATGGCTCGTTAAAAAGCTCGAATGAAATAATGGATGAAAAATGACAGCAATTGATGAGCACAATTTACAGTTCCAAAAATTGAAAATGTGAAAAATAAAAGTAAATGAACTCCATGAGCGGGTGCGAGCACACCGGCACCTGATATACGTGCTATCATGCAATGAATACGCAAATATCCCACGTAATATTATTATGGTCGTGTGTATATTGATCGTGTGTATGATTTGCAAATAAACCATTTCATTTTTCCCAAACTAGTAAAAGCCCTATTTGCACTGGTAAAGGCCATATTTAATTTTGTTTTTAAAACGGGTAAGTCAAATCATAATGATGAGTGGAAAATCATGCCGCACCTACATCAGAGATGAAAAGTAAGGATCCAAATTTCTTTTATTTCGCCGAATCCATTACAAAGCGTCTGTCAGGACATAAAAGACCTGCTTATACCAGCCATGTCTTGATTATTATTTAAGTTTGCCGGATTAGTAGCCTGAATCCAAGAGCAAATTGGGATTTCGACATAGTTTTTCACTCACCATCGGCATCGGAATTTACTATGGCGGATAAAAATAAAAATGAAATAGGACCATTACCGGTACTAAAATAAAATAACTTAAAGGTTGCAAAATATGAGGCATTATTAAAAAATCAATTTAAAATATATTTTCGCAGTCCACATTTTTTCAGCATGCTTCGAACTGTAAAATATGTCAGTACAATCCATTTTCAGTTCATTAACCTAATTTTTATTATGTAAATGTAGGTATCTTGATGCGCTTTGGTTTAAACTTTAAAGTTTTTTTCCCTGTGCACGATGACTATTTTGTGTTTATACCATTCGACGTAAAATATTACTGACAATTGTGAATTGGAATTGGAACTGTGTATTGGACGCAGGGACTTAACCACTTTGCAAAATAAATAATGAAATGTTGAAATGTGGCTTCTGCAAATCATACGGAAGATTTCCAGTTGCTGGAAAAACTCGATCACGCAACCGATACCAAGATTGAGCGTAATTCTTGATGCCGTGCGATGATATGATAACCCTTATCCCATTTGTCGATTTTAATTCTCGGGTTTGCCCAGCCATGACCATGATATGTAGTAATTTATTTGACGGATAGATAAATCATGCATGTCTATGTCTATTTTGTTTGTTTTGGTTTATTTTGAACTACCTACTCGAATTGTTGAAATTTTGCTAGCTACGGTTTTAACAGGTTTCCCGCAGTTTCAATTACGTATATGCTTATCATATTCTCATAGTTAACACCAATTTGAATAATTTTAACTATTGCACGTGTGAAATTTTTATTCATATTTGAATCTCTTGTACTACTACTAGACAACATCGAATGAATTTTCTTCCTTTCAGCCAGTCGTGCTGTGAAAGCGTAGGTGAAAAGTTGCAACAAAAGTCCAGATCATAATATGTATAAATTCATTCCACAGAAGAAAATGGAAACGTCTCATTTATTAATCTCATCAGTCGATAAATCTTATTCCATACAAAATTTGCAATGCAAAGATATTTTGATCTGTATCCTGGCTGCACTGACTTTAGTCAAGTACTTTCAAGGTAAATTTAGCAACAAGAAAGAAACCAAAAGGAATTGCGATCAGGGGGAATGTGAGACATACAAAGCTTTCGAAGCACTTCCCGGCCCTATAACCATCCCCTTAATTGGAATTCCAGTAGATGCATTATTTAACACAGGCAAGAAAACGCTTATTAATAGCCTATAGGAAATTAACGCGCTAATAAAATTGTTTTGGTTCAGATGTAATTTCAATTGCTCTTCAGTGGGCTCAAAAGTACGGACATTGCTACCGATTGAAATGTTTTAATTCAGACTATGTTATTTTAAATTCACCTAAATATTGTCAAGTAAGTAATTTTAATTGAGTTGTCAAGTTGGCAGAATTGATTTTCGAGGATGACTACCTAAATCTTTTTCCCATAGGCGATTTTAACGTCGAATGACCCAGGACATTTTAAAAAGGCTGACTTGGAAGAGCGCCTTTGGCCTGAGGATGTTCACAGTCTTGTCTCATTTTCTGGGGATGAATGGAAAACAAGGAGGAAAATGTTGAATCGTTCCTTTACTTACAAGTCACTTCGGAAGTATAATGAATGCTTCAACAGACAGTCTGGAAATCTTGTCGATGTACTGACTAAACTGTTCAGTGATGGGAAAGTACATTCACATTACCACCGTCGTTAGAAACTGCATATTCAGACAGTCGAGCGGTGAGTTTTTAATTATGCACTGTTTAACACATTAGCATGTGTCTAAAAAAATTTGCAATTTTTGATTTTCAGAGACGTTGATGGGTGTCGATTTAAGCGAAGTTGGTGGTGGTGACGTTTTTATTGAAAGAGTCCAATCGTAAGTATTTAATTTAATAATTATGTATGTAGGTATGCTTTAACTTTATTTTATTAATGGCAGATTCATGGATATGACGTTTGAACGTGTCTACTCTCCATGGCTTATGATTTCTTGGGTGTTTAGGCTGTTATGTGGAAGACATTACAATGAGGCGTTGCACGAAATTGGCCAACTCTCACAGAAAGTACAAGTGCTTATTTTTTTATTTAAAAGTATACAAACATATATGCATCACGTGCAAAATAAATCATTTCATCATCCACTTTGACTATTAGATTATTCGACAATACAAAGAAAAAATCAGTCTGGAACTGAAGACTGGTTCTCCAAGCACCATTAAAGAATGCTGTGAAATAACATCGATAGATGATGAAAGTTACGAAGACGATGGTCGATCCGACTGCGTCATTGAAACGATGCTGAGAAACGGCGTGGACGAGAAGGGCATTGTTCACGAAGTTGCCATAATGCTCGCTATTGTACGCATACATAAGATGGCAAAGGTTTTTCAATTCAGTTTTCAGGAGTTATGCATAATTTGCTTGATTGGATGTTTTTAGGCTCATGATACAACTTCGCTTTCAGTTGAATATGCACTCTTTCTTTTGGCATTGTATCCAGAGCAGCAGGTATTACAATATTTGATTTTTTTATTCCTTTATCAAGTCCAGTTGGTACTTCAATCTATGCAACAAAAATTGTGTAGAAAAAATGTCAGGAAGAAGTCGACAAAATTTTTGAGGATCCGACAAAATGCAAAGACGGGTATTTGGAATATGCAGCATTGGCGGAGCTAAAATACCTTGAAAGGTGCTTGTTGGAAGCACAAAGGGTTTACCCGATGGGTTCGTTAATGAGAAAATTGGAAACTCCGTTGAGGCTAAGCGAAGAGTTAGTGATTCCAGCAGGAGTCTCAGCCGCCTTCATTTCACATTCGCTGCATCTTAGTCCAGAATTCTTTCCAGACCCACTGAAATTTGATCCCGATCGGTTTCTCCAGGATGAAGTAAAGAACCGTCATCCGTACGCGTTTGTCCCCTTTTCCGGTGGTCCGAGAATTTGTTTAGGTGAGATGTTAACAAATTACTTGTATAGTTTTCGCTGGTGAAAGGTGCATGTGTAATGTATGTTAATGTGTTCAAATTTGCAGGAATGAAGTTGGCCCTTGTCGAATTAAAGATTGTACTTGCAAAGATCCTGCGAAACTTTGACATATGCACTCCAGACAAAAGAGAGGATTTAAAGTTGGCCTATCGTGGTCTGCCAAAACCGGTGAAACCGATTAACTTTCTCTTAAAAAAGAGAATTTAGGCAATATACATATACATATAAAGGTTCCTACAAAATATTTATTTTTAGTGTTATGCAATATGGCTAATTTTGTTATATCAGTTTATTTCATGTTTTTGATGCATGCCGCAAAATGTCTTTGCCTTAAGTTTAAATTAATGTTTTTCATGTTTTAAAATGTTCACCGAGCTTATTTTCGTTTTTATTATCGCAATTCTTTGTATATATTAGTTTAACAATTAAACTTATTGTAGTCGTAAATATTTATGAATCTATATATTATACCGTGTCCGTACGTATATCTTGTGAACTGTGTAAATAGAAGGGCTCATTAGGCACTTGAATAAATTGTAACAACAAGAACAGATTAGAGAGATACATATTGTCATGTGAGAATGTGAAGAAAAATTGTCACCACAAAACTATTTTATATGAAGTAGGTTGTATGCAGTACATGTACATATGCATATCGCACATTGCCAAAGTTCTATTGCATCATAAATAACTTTACACGTACATTT
>JAHZMY010003088.1:0-11119 GCA_027743915.1 Seira sanloemensis | reverse complement strand
CAAAGGGACTGCGATAAATAGAGAGCTGCGATATTTAGAGAGCTGCGATATTTAGAGAGAATACGGTACTTAAATTATGCGATTCATAAAATATTTCTCAAAAGCACAAATATAGAGCATCCTCCGGTGCCAATTCCAAATTTTCAGAAAAAAAAATTCGAACGTCTAGTACCACTTTCTCGTGGTCCACGATTTGACAATTCTACGGAGTACATATAGGGGCTGAAAGATGAATCAATTTTTGCACATACCGTTGCCATGAAAAAAAATCCCTTCAACAGCTCCGTCAAAAATACGCACGTCACTGACTAGGTATATGCATTTTGTTCTCATTTTGGAATGGTGTCATCGGAAACTTCTGTTACTGCAAGGGTGCAATTTGGTTTTCAATTTGGGGGTTTAAATTTTTTATACGGTTCGTGTTATACATTATACATCCCTGCAAACCAAAGTAAGCTAGAAATTTACAGGATCTGTACAGTATTAGACGTTACTGAAACGATGCCGGAATGGTCAGTCTTGCCGTACTGTATTGATACCGGAAAACCGGTGTGGTTACTGTAGCAGAATCCAGTAGTACAGGGAAGTATTGTGTATGCCGGTACAGGATGTGTATAGGATTTGCCAGTGTGTGCTTGATATGCTGGTACAGGATATGTATTGGATTTGCCAGTGTGTGCATGATATGCCTGTATGGTGCCTGTACGGTTCCGTTGCAGGTATTTAAGAATGATTGCTGATTAAAAAAATTGATTTGAATTACACCAATTACGTTTATTTATAAGTCGCCGCAAAATGGAATTGAAAATACACTTTCTTCTAACCTAAATACAATACAATGCTTCTTCAGCTCAGACTTAAAAATCCAACATTTACGTTCCTTAATACCTAATTTAAATATTGAAAGTAGGGAGCTATTACAAGGATAATGCTTAACATTTACATTATTTTTAAAGTAGTTAACATACGCTCGTTCACCAACTAGCTTCTTGACCAGACATATTCTATCGGTTGCTGTTAAATAATAATGATTTTTGACTATACATAAACCGTTTATATTTGGTGTCTTCTGATCATACCGTGACGTTTCAATTTCCGAAATCCGATTCATTACTTGTTTTAAATGATGCTTATTGGTTCTGATCATTTTTTTAAGCCGAAATAAGAAACTCTCAAATTCAAACGTGCTGAAGCGATCTAGCGACCCGTGTGTATTTTACATCAGTTTCTAAATGTTGCAATGAGTGCATATTGTATGTTAAAAAATCTTTATGATAATGACGCGGTACTTCAGATACAAACATTTTTAGTAAATATGACGCATAAGAGCGCCAATGGGGATCATAAGCTGCGTCCGAACAAAATATGTACATTGATGTGTGAAAAAGTAAAAAGTGTTTGTATCTCATTTTCTCTAAAATTCCTTTCATTACCAAAGGCCCCGTGTACAACATAAATGTACGAAACTCTGTCGCCTTCCACTGCCGAACCTCATTCAAGCTTCTAGGTTTCCTACTAAACTCTTTTGGAAAAGACTCTCGCATTAGTAATAACCGCGATGTTACTATTTTTATCATTTTTCTAGGCAATCGAAAGTGTCCGGGTCCCTCAACCCACGCCAGAAGCAGCTTTTTAGTTATACCTAAGCAACACAAATGCAGATAGTCTAACGGTATTTGGCTTATCATACCTATCTCTAATCTTATAAATGGGCTCATACCATCATGATGGTTAACAAACGTTTGATCTCTAAACGAAGCATCTGTATATTCGACTTCACTTTTAAGAAATAATACCCTGTTACATGACCATTTGCCTTTTTCTGAACACCGTTCACAACCGTAATAAGCATTATGCTTTTTAATAGATTTGATAAAACTCCTAGCAGGAGCATCAGCAGTAATGCATCTTATACGTATGGTGTATTTAATCGAGTTGTACAAAATTCCTTCCTCTTCTAAATTTTCCATTTCGGACACAAAATCGTCCAAATAGGCGTGGACGTCGTTTGGTTTATGACTACCATAATATAAACTGACAACATGTATTTGATTTAAACTTGACTGGTCGACTTTCATTAAAACAGGCCAAAATTCAAGACTAGTACTTTTACTAAGTGGAACGCCGTCAATTCCTATTTTTAAACTAATTAAATTTTTTATATTTTTCAAGCCTGGATGAGTTTGCTGGAAAGATATAAGACCAGATTTGATTGCTTGCAAAATATATTTTCTTACTCCAAAATAAAAATATTGCCCTCCGGCAATTTCTCTAATCTCCTGATTTCTTGGCGTTTTCAGCAAAGTGCGAGCATCTAAAGGGAAACCTTCTGTGGGTAGCCATTGTCTCAGATGGCACAAAAGGCCACTGGTTGCTTTGTGAGAAATTGAATTTGAAACTGCCCAGTCCCTGATTACGCTTAACTTATTTGTACTTATTTGATTATTACATTCATCGTTACCAGTGTAATTTAACCGAATATCTTCTACATCTAAGGTATCATCAGTGTTATACTGTGATAAAACTAACTGATTGTTCGTTAACTAAACTTAAATTATTAGAATTAGCCGATATGCTATTGTTAGCACTATTTTCGTTGGTTCCTAAAGTATTAGCGGACGAGGTCTTAGAGTTGACGCTGAGTTGATTAATCACAACATGTTGTCGAGCGTGAAGGGGTAACGACTGAGTGTTCGCCCGGATTTGTTGAAGAGTCCGTTGCACCTCCCGCTGTATCTTCCGGCGCTGATTTCGTTTGGTCTTGTCCATTTTTCAGTTTCCGACCAGAGCCTCGATCAGTGCTTCCTCTAAACCATCCACTAATAGCATCAGAGATATCCTTTTCTTTAATGCCCGGATGATTTCTCTTAACCGCAACTAAAATAAAATATAAATTTATCAGATTTGAACTTTAACATATTAACAAGGGAGCATTAACTTTTAAAAAAATCAATTACCTCTAACTGCTTTCTCAAGATTTCTACCCGCAAAAGGTGTCTTCCCTGACTGATTTGTGTATCTGATAGTTTTTGAATACTCCACCTCAAACAAAAACTTCAAGATATCTCGGACAGTTTCTTTAGTTTCTGTGCGGCCAAAGGCTTCCAAGGCGCTTACCTAAATTATCAAATATACATGACCAAATCATGTATTGTAAAAACACATTAAAATATAAATGAGGGGTTACCAAATCTTCAAAAACCGAATCGTCTTTCAAAAGCTCGTCAATTTGCTGCAATCCATTCAAGGAGCGGATCTTAATCAGCGACAAGAGGGAGGTGGTGGCTTCAGTGGGTTGGTTGGCGGCGGTGGATAGTTTACTAAGAACTTGCAGAAGCGTTAGTTGAACTTCCTTCTGTTCCTTAATCAAGGTCATCTGATTCATTAACGATGTTTGCTGAAAAGCTATTAAATCAAAAATTCATTTTTTGAAATTAAGTGCTTGCTTGTTTAAAAATTAGAATTCTATAATAATATCTATAAAATCTTTCTTTATTCTCTGATATATCTATATTCTATTATGAAAATCTATATTACCTCTTTGCTCTTGAAGCATTGTTATTAGAATTGGGTCGGAAGAGTAAGGAGTGATTATAATATTTTCCGCTGAAAATGTAATCATAAGATTGGGTGAATACCAGCAGAAGTGAAACTCGACGATTAAGATAAAAATAAATTGAATGTTAAGATAACCTTCATCGCAAGAGCCTTCTTTAGACTGCTGACTGCCCTCAGCCGCTTCACCGGAAGTCTCACGGAAAGAATCACTCAGCTGTGAGGCAAGCACTAAGTTAACCTGACTTGAATCCAAATTTACGGGAGGCTGCTCGGACTGACATTCAGAGGGCACAATGAAGTGAAGTGGTTGATTTGGAGGCGCGACTTGACCAGTAGGAGGTGGAGACCCAACCTTTCTTCGCTTCTTGGCGGCATCAGTTCCACTAGTATCTGACGAAACCAGATAACGCTCTACCTTTGCCTTCGCTTTGGATAGTTTTTCTAAAGTATATAACAATACTCAAATACCTATACATCTATTTGCATGAAATTAAAAATAGTAAAAAGTTTAAATGTTAATATACTATAGTTTGACCTTACCGTAGCCTTTGATTATTTCGATTTCCAACGCCGGCCATCGAGGGTTTGGTGTACTTTTAAAATCGTCCTGAAGAGTTCCAGTTTTAGCAGTTTTGTTTTTGGGAAATGGCACAGTAAATGTTTCTCCATTTTGTTTAATCCAGCGTGTAGGGACATGTTCCACTGAGTTGTCAAAAACTACGAAACCAGATAACGCTCTACCTTTGCCTTCGCTTTGGATAGTTTTTCTAAAGTATATAACAATACTCAAATACCTATATATCTATTTGCATGAAATTAAAAATAGTAAAAAGTTTAAATGGTAATATACTATAGTTTGACCTTACCGTAGCCTTTGATTATTTCAATTTCCCACGCCGGCCATCGAGGGTTTGGTGTACTTTTAAAATCGTCCTGAAGACTTCCAGTTTTAGCAGTTTTGTTTTTGGGAAATGGCACAGTAAATGTTTCTCCATTTTGTTTAATCCAGCGTGTAGGGACATGTTCCACTGAGTTGTCAAAAATAAATCTCACAACTGTGTAAACTAAATTTGAATCCATTATTCAGCAGTGATTTTGCACGATTTTTAATAATAATTAATTAAATAACAACGGAAATACCATCTCAAACAAATATGAATAACTCAAGTCAAAATGTAAACAGAACACGAGTTTGATCTTCCTTATAATTCTTTTTTGAGAATGCTTGTGTGATTCCTATATGGTAACTGCAGGGCGAACGCATGCTAAAATCGTGCCTTTTGGCTCGTGTCGGATTTGCGTCAGAACAGTAAGGGATAGCCTTCACAACATCATGAAGATTTTTTGATAACGTAGCGACGCCGTTTCGGCATCGGCTAAAACGTTACGGTCTTTCCTGTATCGAAATGCCACTAAATGTATACATATATTTCCTGTAATGGAAATCATGTATAAGACCGCTAAAGGAAAGTCATTCGTTTACCAGCATGAAGGTTGGCCTTTATGAAACCTGCACAAGTTCAGGCTGAGCCTTTACAAATCCAATACCTTGGTTTGTAGGGACCTATAGGGTACAAAGAAGTTTAAACTTGGGAGGGACCAACAAGCTGTAAAGAAGATCCTTCGAATTGACGAATGTTTGTAAATGCAGTTTTTCAGCCAAATACACTTCAAAACAAATACTAATAATTTACACGAAACTTATATCTGCATTTCAATATTCAAAGATTCTGTTTGGAACGAAACTAAATTTTTAAAAAAATATGCATGTGAAGTTGATTAATCTACGTTGGATTGGAAAGATTAGAATATAAAGCGAAATTCACATATGCGGTTATAAAATAAAATATTCAGTAACCCCAGCTTTCTTAAATTTTGGTCAAACATTGGGGTGGGCACGTGCCCACTGTGCCCACCCCTAGTTATGCCCTTGCGCGAGATAGTCAAAAAAATAATTCTCAATCATTAAGAGGCAAAGTTAAATTGACACATTTAATTGATCACTTTGTAAATTTGCTCAACATAGTTACTCTTACAACGGGATTACAAAGATAATTTGAAAGAAAAACCTGTAAAACTACCGATGACTCTCGCGATGGCAAAAATTGGTCAATAAATACTTACTTACTTACTTACAACGAGATTACAATCAGCCATCGGGTATGTAATCAGAAGCGTGTGCAAAGAGATTGGTGCATCACAGCCCCAAACAGAAGTGTGTAGCTAACGTTACCTGCACGAATTCATGGGCACGACGGTACTTACCAGCACTTAAAAGTTCCAAATCATGGCCCACGCAGAAGCCAAGTTTTAAGCATGAAACCACTATTCGGAAAAACCTTGTAATTTTGGCCACCTGAAACTTTATGCTGCGCGTGTATGTAACTACGTCCCTCCGAAGATAAACGTGATGACGCATTTACGCTACCCCATTATTATCTCTGCGTTTGTAACTTAATGTGCACCCCATAGCTCATATGTATAAAGCAATACCTTCAAACTACATAGCGCCCACCTAAAAAAGATGAAGTTGGTTTATTCCCCAGTATATGTATATCATTCGTAATAGATACCGTGACCAATTTTGGATCAAACTCTTTTTGTAACTTTGCAATTTCTAATTATTTCCACAAAAATGAAACCAGTCTTAAAATTTCTATTTTACGCTTCCCTTCCCGTAGCACTTGGAAATATCCAGTATCTCGGCTTCGAGTTCTACCGAGCAAATCAGCACGTGCTCGACCTAACTCTACACCACCATCCAAGACTTCGCGACATCCACCAGTTCGAAAAGCATGGCAGAATTCAAAAAGCATTTCTCACCGCTCCCATGGTCATTCTCGCGAACGTACTCGCGACTCACAGAAATCTGTCCTTATTCTCCGCCTGGAATGCACCAGCACAGTCCCTCCAGCTGTATCAGGAGATTCCAATCGTATTTCCATACATTCAGACACTAGACACCGTGGAACGCAACCCATACTTCCTATGGACAAACTGCACAGCCACACCAAATGTATCCAACCCGGTTTTTGTGGGGATGCCAGAAATACCCTGGAACTTTGTCATTTGCGACACCATCCGGAAAAAGGGGGACAGTCTCACCTCATTCCTAAATAAATATGATTTGTACAGTTCACTGTGTCTCATATCATCAGTTGTCTTAATCGGATGCTTAATTCCCCAAACGTTCATTGGCCATTTTAACATAAAATCCCCCCAATTATTCGTCGTCGCAGTCACCCTATTTTCCCCAAGTGCTCTGATACCCTCCAAACTTGCTAGGTCTAAATTACTCGTGCTTTGGCTTCTATGCGTGGGAGTGATCGTCGCCTACTACGAGGCTTCCGTCACCAGCGTCTTCATCAGTCCGTTGGAAGACATACGCATAAAGAGCATTCCAGAGCTGCGGGAGCACAACGTGACCTTACTCGACCCGCATAGGTGGTACGCCGAACAACTGAATCACAGTGGACCAAGGTAATGCATTGAGCGGCCCTTTTTTTGACATTTTTGTTTTTTTGTTCCATACGCTTTGTCTAAAATTGACTCTAAACCTCTTCAAGAGGGCCGCTCAATGCATTACCTTGGTCCACTGTGTGAATGCGTCTGTTCAAAAGTATCTCCAAACGCCGGGTTTGTACATGGACGAAAACCTGCGAATCCTCGCCGACCTAATTAACAGCGTCGTTTTCGTCAAGCCGCACGAGTTTTTGGAGACACTGGCGTTCGGCGACAATTCCGGAAGGAGGTTTGCTTACGTTCAGCAGTGGCCTATGGTAAATGACCAACTCTACAGGGCTTCTAAGCATATCAAAACAAAGCTTATCCGGAAAGATAAACTGCGATGCTATATTGGCGAGGAGATGCTGAACTCGGGTCCATTCTACTTTGGCTTTGCTCCGCCCCTGAGTGAGGAGATTGGCTGGGACTTTCAGCGGCTGATGGACTCGGGAGTGGCATTCAGGTATATGGAGGAGGCGAATGCTCTTGTGCACTCATTCAGGGTGCAAGATAGGAACAAGGTGCTGAGCCCGACTTTGTTTAGGGAGGATAGGTGGGAAGAGGCGGTGCCGCTCAGTATTCATGGGAATATGAGAAAGGCATTCATCATATGGATCATGGCGTTGTCGGGTTCTCTGGTGGCTTTTATTTTAGAACTTGTTGTCAGGAAGGTTTGCAAAGTCGAATCAAAAGTGGGTTCTTCTCCAGTTCATGAGTTAAAATTGATATGAAGCTAGTACTTGTCGTATTTTTAAGAGCTACGTAATGTAGATCTATGCAAAAATAACATTGTGATCGTAGGAAAATAACATAAACCCAAAACTTAAACCCCTTACAATTCAAGCCAAGTAATTTGTCATGCATAGAATTGCCGTCTTTGTTATCTACAAACGGAATCTTTTATTTTATTAAAGTCTCAAGTTGAGACTCTCAACTTTTTGTTTTCCATTGCACCAGAGCTTCGCTTTCTCCGTTTTTATTACCAGACAAATTCAGCTGCCGGATATGCATATTTGCCTCCCACTTGGCAGGCGTATTTACCTACCTAGCCTCAGCTGCACAATATTAGGATAATAACGTACGTCAAATGGGAAATGTTCCAGGTGTTATAGCAAAAAAACGGTTGTTGCAAAACACATTAATGACATACCAAACTTACGCTAAAAACTGCTGATGAACATGATAAACGGAAAACAATTTACAGCAAAACTGGTACCCATATAATTATCGAAAGTACGTCAAAATTTTGCCATCTGAAAAACTTTCCACGACTCCCTCGCAATGTCGAATACGATGTTGCAAGCTTTTTAGGAGAAATGCTTTTGTCTTTAGACTACTCACATTTACTTCTCACACAAACACCGTAGCTCATATAAGTTTCACACAATTGCCCGAAATTTGCACCATAGCGCGGATAAATAAAAAATGTATTTAAGTCTCACACTAGCACTCTTTTACTACATCCCCCAAACAATAGGGGAACCTCAGTATCTCGGCTTCGACTTCTACCGCATCGGTCAAAACCACATTGACCTCAGCCTTCGCAAACACCCCCGACTACGAGACATCCACCAGATAAAAACCCCCGGCTAGAATAGAAAAGCCCTTGCTATTCGCTCCCATGGTCATTCTAGGAAAAATTCTCGCAACCCACAGAAACTTGTCCTTAATCACTCCTTGGGATCCACTTACTCAGTTGCTTGTCCACTATCAAAAAATCCCTATCATTTTCCTGTACATCCAGACGCTTGACACGGCGGAACGCAACCCATTTTTCCTGTGGACAAACTGCAGCGCCGCTGCAACGGCAACCCTCTCCAAACCCGTTTTTGTGGGGATTCCCGAACTTCCCTGGAACTTTGTCATGTGTGACACGGTCAAGAAGAAGGGGGACAGTCTCACCTCATTTCTGAACAAGTACGACTTGTACAGTTCAATATGTCTAATATCATCGGTTATATTGATCGGCTGTTTGATCCCCCAAAGCTGTGGAGATAGTTTTCAACTGAAATCCCCACAAATTTTACTAGTCGCCGTCACCATCATCTCCCCAAGTGCAATGGTACCATCAAAATTGGCCAGATCCAAATTACTCGTGCTTTGGCTTATATGCGTAGGAGTCATCATAGCCTACTACGAGGCCTCCGTCACCAGCGTCTTCATCCGGCCGTTGGAGGATATTCGCATAAAGAGCATTGCGGAGCTACGCGAGAATAATGTGACTTTACTCCAGGCTCACTGGTGGTACGCCCAACAGCTGAATGATTCCGTGCAAAGATACCTGCGGACACCTGACTTATATTTAGATTCGAATTTGAGGACTTTGACATATCTTATCAACGGAATAGTGGCCAGGAAGTTGCCAGAATACTTGGAACTGCTCGCTTTTGGTGATAATGCTGGGAGGAAATTCGCATTTGCTCATCAATGGCCTCTAGTTCTTGAGCAGTTTAATAAGGTTCGTCATCACGTTAATATGGGAAGTATGAGGGACGCAAGGAAGATTAAATGCTACGTGGGGGAGAAGATGGTCAACTCGGGCCCATTCTACTTTGGCTTCTCCCCACCACGAAGTGAAGAGATCGGCTGGGATTTTCAGCGGCTGATGGATTCGGGAGTTGCGCTTAGATATTTGGAGGAAATCATTGATCTCTTGCATTCTGAGAGGGTACAGGATAGGAATCGGGTACTCAGCCCGACTGTAGTCAGAGAGGATAGGTGGGATGAGGTGGGGCCGCTCAGTATACATGGAAATATGAGAAAGGCGTTCATCATCTGGGGTATGGCCTTGTCTTTATCGCTATCGGTTTTGGTAATGGAAAATGTTGGGAGAAAATTTTTTAGTATTAAATGGAAGGTGAGTGCTTTCTCAATGCATGAGTTACAAATGATATGAACCTGCCGCTGGATGTGACCACGCACAGTGATCCAAGGTAATGCATTAGGCGGACATTTTTTAAATAACCGCTGACTTTTCAGTGCACGTTACTCAACGATCCGAATCTGCAGAACTATAAATTTGACATCATCAGATAGCTAACAAAATAAGCTATTTATTCATACTAAATATGAATTCATTCAGTGTTGGGGCTTCAAACTACGCGCTTTAAAATGTCAGACATTAGGTGCAATCAAATGTCCGCTCAATGCATTACCTTGGATCATTGTGCCACGGTTTGCCAAATGATTCTAGGCATGAGTTTAACACGTCTCTAAGTATTTAAAATTTAGTTTGTCCTGGCCCCGGAAGCAATCTATAAAGTGGTCCTGCACTTATTAAAAAATTACTAAATCTACAATTTTACCATTTTTATGTCCTTTGCTTAATATATAGAAATGTTTCGTCACATTTATTTAATAGGTTCATCTGCAATTTTTTTTAAGAAAAATAGCACATAGTAAAAACTGGAAACTAGTTAAAGTTGGAATAAAAGGTATTTGTATTTTTTGTAGTAAATTGACCTATATTTGAGATTCTGCAATAATGCGTGTTAAATGTAAAATTCTTGTTTTCCGTTGTTAATTGTTTTTGAAGCATGTGCGGCCTTTCGCGGAAATATTAGCATAAGCTGCATTTATCTTTCATCAAATCCATGGAAACCGCTCTTACTACAATTTCTGATTTATTGTTGTGCTCCGTCATACAAGTCATTTTAGCTAACACGGACTAAAATGGGAATTTAGTCTGAATTTGGATGAACTGAAATAATGAAATGGGCTAAACTGCTTGCAATTAGTTGATATTTGGCTGCAGCTATGATTACTGCGTAAACATATCCAAAGTTTTTGTAACGCACGCCTTTATTGACCGATACCTTTGAATTTATTAATTGCAAAAACCTCAGCCAGAGTCTGTAATATTGATTCAATGTTGTTTCAAAGTTTTTTATACACATTCATAACATTTATTAACTCACCATGATTGCACCTCGCAGTGATCCAAGGTAATGCATTGAGCGGCCTTTTTTTAACATAACGGCTGACTTTTCAGTGCACGTTACTCAACGATCCGAATCTGCAGAAATATAATTTTGACATCATCAGATAGCTAATTAAA
>JAHZMY010003087.1:0-15631 GCA_027743915.1 Seira sanloemensis | reverse complement strand
GCGTGTACACAACAGGATCGTGCGAAACCAAAGATGCACCTAGATTTACATTACTACAGTGCCCCTTTCCACCCACCTATGTATTTCAAAATATCAAGTTCTATCTAGGGAAATTATCATTCTGTGTGGATAATCTGTCCGTGTGTATTTTAATTTTTTCATTTCTAATTTAAACCATTGAGTCAGAGTAGAATGTTTAGCGAGTAAAATTATCACAAAGCATCAAAGCACAGAATTGACGTACAAAACACCCACGTCAGTCTGAATGCTTGGCAAAGAGCTTTTCACCAATTAAATCAGCTCACCAGACGAAAAAATGCTTTAAGTTTTGCGTGGAAGCTTTGACACAAGTGTTTTGTAATTTAAAATTTGGTTGTAATTTCGTAAACACAGTCTAGCCTAAATTTCCTGGAACGAATTTATCTTACAAGTAGAATATTGCGTGCAGCGCCACTACGAAGCGTTTAAAGCGCCCTGTTTTCCTCGTATTTGAATTTCATATTCCATTAAATAAGAAATTGAATTTGAATATTGTCAAATCAGAAGCGACGGATCTCTAAAGTGCTTTAGATCTTTCAGTAGGGAAGGAAGGGAAAGTAGAAAAAATCGCTTTTTCTCCCTCTCTCTTCAGAACTACTCCCCTCCGCATCAATATTTTGATGGAATATACATAAGCATACCTATGCGCATTCATATAGATATATATACCTGTACCCAAAGTTGATACTTGAGAGGCAACATTCATCATGTTTTTATGTGTAAGCTCAACCCAGTAATCCTCATCATAATCACTCAAATCTGTACAGTCGGCATGCGGTATGCTTTCTAAAAAATGCATATGTACACACATCAAGTTGGATTCTAAATTTTACATGGCATATTACATTTTTCTAAATATTCCTCTCTGGAGCCACGCGGCAATATCGCAAATGTGTCCTTACGACTGCTCATAAGAGCAAAGTCTTTTTTCCATTTCCTTCACTAACTTTCATTTTCCAGCTTCCTGGCAGATTATGGAATTGAATGATGCTCGAACACTTTGAAAAGCTCGTGAGAGAGAAGGAGTGTCATGAAAACTTGGCTTTCCATATCCGCTTATTATATCAGCATTAGACTTTTAATAGGCATATTTTGGCGAGATGGATGGGTGGGTTGGCTGCAATAATACTTAAAGAAATGCACACACACACACACACACATACTCTCCGTCAGATCTCCCTTTTTGACTGCTGAGACATGCCTACGTTCCCTACTCTGCTTCAAAATCCTCTCGTTTCAATTGAATTTGTAAGGGCGTAGTAAACTTTCGGAATGGTGTGCCTCTGTCACAAAAATATTCCGCGGAGAGCCTCAAGCGTTTTCTGGCGGTTTATCCAGTCGTCTTTCTCTTTATGCATATGCATTCCCATAAGTATGCATGTATGTACGTACATATATTTATTTCCATTTTCCTCGGGAATCCATGTTTCCCTTGGAGGAAGGATGAGATGTTTTTTGAACATCGGGCCCGTGTTGAAAACTCTTCAAAAATATTTTCCGGTTGTAATGGTCGTGATCTGAGGCAAAAAATCGTAGATAAGAGCGGATGATAAGGCATTGCGCCCGAATTTAAAATCTTGAGATTGTCTTTAATCATTGTTTGAATAGGGATAAAGTAAAAATGTTTTAAGGTACTTGGTGATGATGATTTATTTAAAATGAATTATACATTATGCAATTGTGGGTTGTCCACCGATATTGTATTTAAAAAGGTGCAACGTAAAAATAAAATTTTGCTTTGTAATTATAAAGTTTCTCAAATGTATATTGATAGTATCAATTCCTTAGCATTTGAAAGTGTACAAATAGGAAATGGGAGACAGATTAGCGTTTGCACTGAATTTTGCGTGTCGGTGTGTCTACTTACTTTTATATGTTGCAAGTAAATGCTCAAGTCTTCAGTGCAAAAAATGGGATCATTAGTCTTGAAGTATGCGTCTTAAGCCATAAAAGACAGGTGTGCAGAAATGGCTCCGCTAATCCTTTGGCCTTTTCAAGCTGATGTAAGGCTTTGCAGAAAGTAATGAGCATAAAATAAAGATAAACTTGTGCTTTGATGGATTTGTCGTTCCAGCGCAGAATGCTGGGTTTCCAAAACTCTTCCTAATCATGAAAGTCTACAAAGCCAATGGCCTCTTCACTTTATCCAGTGCAGTGGAGGTACTCGCGCCACATGAAATATTTTACTTTAATGGTGAGATACCTATAGCTGAAACCAATTTTTTACTTGGATGGTATAAAGGTCAGCACGTGAACCTTTCCCAAGATTAAAACGCTCAGGCACACAGAAAGAGAGAGTTTCTCTCTCTATTTTTAAAGAAATTGTGTAAACACGTGGCTCAAAAAAGGGAATAAAAAATGGGCAGAATGGGCCAACACAGATGTTATTCATAAGAATGGAAAATTAACGGGGCAAGATTTTATATGGCTGGTAATCTTTCGTATGAGGCTAAGCCGCTTAGCGTAATGGTCGTATAGGTTTACTTATGAAATTACGGAGAAAATATGTGGTTTTCCCTTTCTCATATTCATAAGAATTTATTATCCACACTACTTCCCCCATGTTTCCTCCCTTTCAGCTGCGTTTCTTCTTTCTGGGGAAAAGGGGAAAAAATCTTGAAAACTTTCATTTCATAATGGCATAATTGGAATACGTCTTTTCCCTCCATACCTCTTGGCAAGAAGGACACTGGCTTTGAAGTCACCTTATCCGCTCGAGCCGATTTTTTTGACATCGTAGAAAATGTAATGAAAGATGTATAAACATACATAAGGTAATTCCTTTTTGCATGTGTACCGCACACATATCTCCCTTTCATCTCCCTTTTACCATGTTCATCCACAAAAGAGGCTGGGGAATGAAAGGATTTTCGTTTTATTTATTCATTCGAGGAAATCATAGCTACACCGTGTACCAAGAATACCCCAAAGAGTTTTCCGAGATCCGATGGGAGGAAGAGAGAGAGTAAAAGTTGGTCATGGTGTGATCATCATCATCATCATCATTTCTATGCATCACCTCAAATTTACCAAGTTATCTTCTCATTCTCACTCAAAGGAGAAAATGCACTTTGACAAGCCCGAGATTTGCTGGAAGAAGAAAGGGTACATGCTCACCGACCAGAGGGAGATCCAGAGTGTGAGTGAGTGAATCGCACGACGCACAATTTCCGGTGGCCTCTTTGCTCTCTACATGCACAAGTACTGCTTTCTCTTTCGCTCGTTTCCGTTCCAAGGAACTGACAGCTTCCCTTGACGTAGCACAGCCACATTCAACCAAATGGACTTGACTCCAGAAATCGGGTTTAAAGTTGCACACGAGGGAAATGTATGTACATTGTGCTCAGAGCGGTCTTCGAGTTTGGTTTATTTTTAAATTCTTTGATTCGCACATTAATTCATGCTCTACAAATGACAACTGCTTTAGGTTCTCTCTGCCACAATTGCAATCGTCTGTAATTTCTCTTTGATGATAAGAAATATATGCTATACATGTGTTAGTTGAGCATGCATGCGTAAAAATTACTACGAATAGCTTTAATTATTATTCATGTGTGTGCATGTATTCCAAGGTCGGATGTGGAAGGACGGTTTTTATTTTAAAATGCAAAAAAGTACATAATGTACATATGTTGCGTGGTAAATAAATACGAGGCATTTCCCGAGCCCATGATAATTTTCCCCAGCAACCAAATGTCTACTTTAATTATAAACGGAGGAGCCCGTTTCCGTTAAACACAATTCAAACCCCGCGCTTCCTTTTTTGCCTTACGACGGGTGAATGTGTAATGATGATGATATCAGTATCATGTAAGCTCGGTGTCGTTCCACAATTTCATTCCGAGACGTAATAATGATAAGTTCACGTCTCTCCATGTAAAACTTTATTAATAGCTTTTGCCCACATATTATAACCCTCAGCTGATTCGTTTTCCCTTTATTGCACTTTAAGGAGTTCCAAAAAATCCTTAAAAAGTAGTTTTTGTTCGAGGTAAGGTATGGTAAAACAGGGGGAAAGAAAGTTAGATTGTAGCCGTTTTTTCTTCCTCAACTGGAAGGCAGTTAATGTAAAAAGGAGAGCGAGGATGATACTTTTCCTCAACTCATTCAAAGCTCCTGAAACTTCCATTTTCCCCTTTAAGTAATCTCTCGATTTGAACGAAATATAATAAAGTGAAGCGGAAAAACTGCTACAATTTTCCATGAGAAATGGCTTTCAGCCTGAGCCAAAATGGGCCATTGTTTCCTGAAGTTAAAAAGAGAGGGAAAGAACGGAGCATCTTAATATCTTAATTCATATCGCCTTTGGTTCTTCTTCCAGTTATGAGTTTCTTTCATTTTTTCCCTCTCTCTCTCTCCCGCACTACTCCGTCTCATTTAAAAAAGCAGGAAAATGAACTTCCTTATTGGCCGTTTAGTCTGACTGGAACGACCTGTACGTCTCCATGAAACACTATCATGAAATGATAATAGCCGTAATCATCCTGATTATTATTGCCAGCGTAAAGTTACTATTGGCTGATGACGAGCGCAACTGCTTAGTATTTGCTGTGTAATTGCCACTTGAAGTGTTTCATCCTGAGATAAAGTACAAGTTCGTATGGCCGCCGTTCACACACGAGTGGCTTCTGCCTCCGCCATTCACACAAACATTTATGGACAGATGACGTGGAAGCAGTTTGGCCTGGCCCTTATATTTTCTCATTATGATGTGTTTCAGGTGAAGGGAAGAATGTGACGCTGCAGTGCAAAGTATCGTCAATTCCAGAGTCAACGCTTGAGTGGTGGTTCAACGGGCAGCCCGTGTCAAACTCTTCTCTGAACATGGTCGTGGACACGACGAGCAGCAGCAGCTCGCCGCTCATGAACGGCCCGCTCTCGTCGTACATGTTCCAGGGCAGCGGAGGGATGGGCACGATGTCTGGTAACGGGATACGGGGTGGCGGTGGGGGCGGGAGCGGCTCCTCCTCGATGACCACCTCGCTGGGGATGCTGCTGGGGAACGGGAACGCAGTGGAGAAAAAGAGCGAGCTGTTGATCTTGAACGCGACGGCGGAGGAGAACGGCACGTTTGCGTGCGTGGCGCGCAACCCGGCGGGAGTGTCGATGGCGAATTTCACGCTCCGTGTGTTTACAAAGTACGAATCCGAGCATCCGACTGACTTAAGCAGCATCCCCTCGTTCGTGTCCAACTACCCCAACCTAATGATAATTATAATAAGTACGTTAGCAGTGATAGTGCTTGTGATCCTCCTCGTCTGCTTCTTTTTCTTACTGTGCAAATGTTCAAGACTATGTGGCTTCGGTAGGAAACGAAGACGATCTCACTCGGCGAGTCCGGGCGGAACTAGTTCTAGTAGACGTAGTGGCAAAGGGGATGGTGATAATAACGGCAGTGGCAAGGGGAAGGGCAAGGCCGGCAAAGGACTCAAGCCCGAGGGTAAAGAGGGGACCATGAACTCTGTGGTCAGTGGTCTCGGGGTCTGCGGCGGTAAGCTGGACAGGCACCTGTCGGAAACGAGCACGCTTACCACGCACACCAAATCAAACGGTTCAGTCTTTCTGCTGAGCACAAGTTCGGAACTTGGACTCGGCGACTCCAACCCCGACCTCATTGAAGGGGTGAAGCGCGTCGACGGGGATGGCTTGGAGACGTCCTTTTCCCACGCACACTTCAATAACGGTACAGTATACTGCTCCACGTCGAACGTGAACGGGACGATGGAGTCCGTCATGGTCGCCGGGCTCTCACCAAACGAGCAAGGTCAGCTGCCCTCCTCGTCCACGGCGCTCGGCTACTTGGCTGCGCAGCAGCAGCCCCCTCACTACGCTACCTTGGGACACTGCGTCAGCTCCCCGCAGACGGCCGCCATGGCAATGAGCCCAGGCGCAATCGTCCTCGAGCCGCCGCAGTTCTCCTTCCCCGCAGACTACGGACTTCCGAAGGGGCTGAACGTGGCGACGCTCGTGCGCCGCTCCCCTTCCTTCCCTGTACCTACTTCCGCGAATGGCACGCAGGTCACCTCGTCGACGCTTCCAAACAACTACGACCTTGCCAAGTACCCCAAAGAGTATATCAATCCACAGCAGCAACAATCAACCCAGCCAGCGTATTCGTACGGTCCAGTGCCCCAGCAAGTGATGTTCACGCATGACGGACCCCCTCCACCGAGCGCACAAGACTTTTACCCGACGTACATTCTTCCTCCAGGTGCTTATGTGACGACGTACAGCTCGCCGGCGGGCGACGAGTACACGACGGTCGCGATGGGAGGCTACATCGACGCCGCCAGTCTTCCGCCGCCGCCGCTTCCTGTCAACTGCTCGTGTGCCCCCATTCTGGAGGGCAACGAGAGCGACGAGAAGTCGCCCGAAGTTTCTCTCAAGAGCTCCTCGCACATGACCTCAGTCCCAACCCAAACGAGCAATAGCAGTAGTAGCACTCTCTCTCCGGACACGGCACACCCGCCACCTTCTTCGAAGCAGCTCTGCCAAAGCGAAAGCGGGAAGAGTCAAGAGACTTCGGATCAAAGCAAGAACTCTGCAAACAGCAACGCAAACACGTCCTCCTCCTCGTCTTCGACGAACAATGGCAATAACGGGAAACAAGGTACGGGCAAGGGTGTCACAACTAATGCCCGCCTTCAACGGCAGCTTACATCGCAGGTAAATGAGAGTCCAGACGAAGGATACGAGGATGAGAGTGCAGAAGGGACTGAAATCTAATTAAAACTTACCTAATTAATTTACTTTCCGTGATGAAACAGAAAGTGTGCACACCACTACATCCGACTATATTTATATCCACAATACAATTTACGTATAAATATGTTTTGTACAAAGTCCACTACTTCTTGACTTGCCTCCTTTCTCCACTTTCACCCACTCTAGATGTTTACAGGTACACATTTAGATGTATATTGAATAGCGAATCATCTGGCTGTACTCTCGGAGTCGTGTGCTGCAGCCGCACAATGCTCGGTTTCGAGACCTTGTGTTTTGTGTGGAAGTGAGTGTCTCCCAGGATCTTCTTGTGGGAATATCCATAAATTTTCGCAAAGGTGACAAGCAAACTGGGCTCGCCATATAAGCAATATTTCTTATTTCACCTGTTTATTTTCCTCGTTCATCATCTTCAAGAGAGAAAGGAGGAAAAGTGTCTGTCTGCTATGTTAATTTCGTCTTCATACCAAGTCAACTTATTACCACGTAATAAATCAGATTTTGTGTATGGAACCTTCGCACCCCCGACGACGTATAGGTATCTTGTCACGCGAAGCATCCGAGAAAGGTATCTATATCACTTCATGGTACAAAACACAGAAGGAAAACAAAGTTTTGCCCTTTCTTTATCTTTCTCCCAATTTTCTCCATCCTCCATGAATTAGCTCTCCCAAACTTGTCCTCTCTTCTGCAATGACTCAACAGAGACTTCACAAGGAAACCGCTTCTTCTCCTAATTTTCTTTTTAATTTTACCTCCGCGACAACAACAACAACCGTCAGTTATAGTTAAATAAGTCTGCATGTGTACATACGTTGACTCTCTCAACAATACAGGGAAAAGATGTTTATATCACTGTGCTGACTATCGGAGGGAAAGTTGGAGGGGCAATTTTTAGGTTTTGTGTGCACATTTCTATAAGCAGCTTCTTTTTTCCAAGAACTGTGCATTCTAATACCATGGCAGAAAATTTTCTTCCGAAAGCGACAATTTCTACTTAAAAGTCCCATTTCACATTTCATATTTCATATACCTATGTATTGGCAAGGGAAAGAGAAAGCTTGACTGACTCTTGCACTGAGCTCGATTTCAGAAAAAAGACGGTTGATGATGTTGCTCCTCGTTCCCTTACCTTTTCAGTTACTATTCACACCGTCTAAGTTTTTTGAATGACTGTAGCATTTTAGACTTTTGTTAATTACAGTTTTCTATGTGAATTTTGTATAAGGCTAGTTGTAAATAATTTACGCAATAGAGGAAAGGATCTAGTTTTAAAGAGAAATGATAAGCCATTGACCGTTCGTATACGTTGCATGCCGTCGCCGTCTCCCAGCGTACATTTACGTAAGCATATTATTATACAGTTTTGAGTAATTTGTAATGTTGTGAGAACATCGCCCTCTTTTTTCCACACGTAATTGTGCTACACTTTCCAAACTAAGATAATGTTTCGCAATTAGTCTTACAAAATACACAAAAATATTTTTCATTCTTTCCACTTGCTCGAAGTATGTCACACGTTCCAAGGAGGAGCATATTTCTTTCTATATGTAGATTTACAGAGAGTGAACTCGTGAAACTTGCCCCTTTTAAAGTAAAACTGACTGTATAAAATATAAGGCTGTATATATTAGTGTTGACTACGAATACTGTACATACATTCTCTTCTAAAAAAAAGTACTTTCAAAGTTGAATTGAAATTAGAGGGGGAAGTGTATGACTTTAAAATCACCCGCCGCTCTTTGTTTCTCCTTGCGAATTGAAATATTTATGAAGAATTGTTGAATAATGCTTAGGGAAATTTTTTTGATGAGTACTTTTGTGAACAAACTAAATATGAAATACTCCCGTCATAGAGTGCTACATTGGCTATACTATAACGACAAGAATAAAAAATATTGTGTGTAAGAGCAGATGAACTGGTACGTACCGTGAATTGTTTTCTAGATTACACTTGAACATAATCTTTGACGTGAATAAAAGCAAGTTGTACTTTGAAAGAGAGGAAAGTGATGAGACTAAAATAAAAATATATTCCGTTGGATATGAGATACATAGACGTAAAGAGGTTTTCTAGAGATAAGACTTGTTTGCATAAATCATAAAGGGTAAGTTAGACAAAACAGAGAAAGTTTTTCAGTTTGACGTTCCAACAGCGAAAATCAGACGATTTCTTTCGAGTTCGACATTCTACCAGTGTAAAGTCCTTACAGCAGCACTTCAAAAACTCTTCTCCTTGTTTCATTGTAACTGATTACTCAAAGGAAAGCTATAAGAGTTCGTTAGATCGAGATATTACAAATACACATAACGATATTTTTCGAAGGAGTACAAAGAAAAGTGAAAGAGGAGTCTCGTAATAAGGCGAAGCGCGCAAAAAAGTTCTTCAAAGAAAGGCTACATACAACTTATAATCCCATCCAGATTTATCATTATGTAAAGCTACAAAGAATTTCTCATCCAATTGTTAATTATTTGTTACACAGTTACTTATATTTGTATATCGGGCCAAAACAAAAGGGGAAAGTTTAGCAAACTTGTGGAAAATTATGTAAGACTCTAAGTTTTCAGTTCTTTGTAAGTCGTTCATTTATACTCGAGTGTACTTTTATATAAAGGCTTATATGAACTATACACATACAGTTTTGAGTAAGGATCTAAATCATTTCCGCTCTACCCACCCATTCGTTACTGGTCTCACTAAGAGTAAATCTCTTTAACAAAAAAATTGACAAAGTTCAAACTCGATTCTTCTTTTCCTAGCATTTCAAATTGAAGGTGGCTACTACTCAACTGTCTTTTCTCCTTAAAAATTGTGTACAACTAGCGAGATGTGGCTACGATGATACGGTGACTAAGATTCCAAGTGTAGCATACAGCCTCTGTAAATTTTATATTGTGCTATGATAGACAACTCGTAAAAACTGTTAAATTCCGATTTAGTCTCTAACTCTGAAATGAGAAACCTGATGTAAGCTATGCCATGCTACAGATAACAATTTCTAGCATGTAGAACTTTGCATAAAAAAGGTGTACGTAAATATATACAATATATGTACTGTAATGATTCCAATATACTGAAGTCTAGGACGAGTGTAGAATGATTGAACTTAAGTTTGCTATAAAAACGGATATAAAGGTGGAGAAAATGTATTTATTGTTGTATAAGCATGATATATTTATGGGAAATAATAAAAAATATTTAATTTCTGTAATAGAAAAAAAATGATTGCATTCTCAATTCAATGGTTTCTTTAAAAACTCTCATCGACGTTCATCTCTCTCGCCAAACATTTGCGAAATGTACTTTATTTCTCGGAAAGCGAAGAAACATGCTTGCGGCCGCAGGAAACCAGCGGGATGAAATGGACTTTTAAGCTTATTGCATTCCTTTAGGTGATCGCCATGATGAAAGGATACATAGATTATGGTCGAAGGAATTCTCTCTGCCGAACAAAAAGTTACTTCATACGCCAAACTCGTTATCCAATTATACGGATGGAGAGGAGGAATCAACCAGAAGTAACGCTCACACTAAGTTTTATTGACACACTCGACCATACTGCTTAAGATGAGCACAGTTTTAAAGGAATCAAGCTGAAGGAGTTTCAGCAGCGCCATATCAAATGATAACATTTTTTTGTTCGAGAGTGGCACTACTTCTCTTGTTTCTTCTCGGTGAACAATCGCAATCAGTACAGAAGGAGGAAGCAGTACTTCCTCTTATTCCACTTTGGTAATAAAAGAGTGGTTGAAATTTCATCGGCTCCTCCTTCAAAACTAATGGTAATAAGGTACTTTATCTTGGGAGGAATGAGAGGGAAAAGAAATTGGTTTGATGGAAGGGCGACTCTTATTCTTCCCTTCACTCCATTTCCCCCTCTACCCCCCGAGCTTTCGTAACAGGCCTGTTTTTCGCGTGAAGAGATATTTTCTCGATTTTTTAGGTACTTCGGCACACTGAAGAAGAGAAGAAAAAACTTTTTGCTCACTTCACTTTTACCTTCTATTCCTTCAACTTCCCATTTCATGTTTTGAAGCGGGAGCCATTATGAAAAAATATAAGGGAGAAGGTGGCATAGATAAAAATGCTGGCATGCTCAATATTTAGCACATTTTCACACTTTTGAGAAACGATTTATGTCACGCTTTCCACCTCTTCATGTCCCTCTCTTTTCTTCCAAACTGCCGATCGACTCCAGGAAAAAAAAATCTTCTCATTTCTAATACTCCACAGAACAAACTGTGTCCGCTGCAAACAATAGACTTTTTTTCTAGCAATTCAAGGATCTATTTAAACCCATCGAGGAAGACAATAGAGGAATAAAAGCTGAGGAAATGGAAAGCCTGGATCAGTAGGGCGACTCAAGAAAAACATATTCCTGTCCATTTCAAGTTATTCGGTCCGTCCAAAAGTAAAAAAAACGAGAAGGGAACAGTTAAGACAAGTTTTTTCCCTCTGGATTCCGTCACATCTTTTCCAACCATTCTAAAATCCATTTTTCTCCCTTCGCCTTTCAATATTCTGTTGGAAAATGGTGACACTGTGGTTTTCTCCTAAATGTAATCTATAAATACTGCCAACCATCATCACCAGCACTGTTGCTCACACAGTGATATCATCAGCAAAAAAGGAGCTCACCACCCCGTCATACACTTTTCCCTGAAAAAGGAAACGTTTCAAAAGGAAAGAAGATTTTTTTGAAACGTAATGCATATTATATTATATCACTGTACAAACAGGACATTACGTGCACATGGGTAACCTCTGGAAAAAAGTTCATGTTTTCACAGAATGGATTGGTTCATGTTCATAAACTTATAATATTTAAGAGAGGGAAGCCCATTTTTCCTCCAAATGTTGGACCAACTGATTTTCTGTGTACATAAGCAGAGGAGATCACATCATCACATCACCACCAACGATATCACCAATCCGAACTTTCTCCCAGTTGAAATTAATGTTTGAGTACCTATATCCATTAGCACTGTAGCATGAAGCCTGCTGTACTGAGCCATTTCAACTAGGCACATAATTTCAATGGGCCACTGTCCAACTTTGTGTCCTGACAGTTTTGTTGCGCTTTCCCTGAGTTATCGTTTCAATTAAGCTTTGAAGAACTTGGGATCGAGAAGCCCATAGCTTTCCCTTGAAAATCTCGACCTCCATACCTCTGATTCAGCTCAGCTTTTGCCGACTTCATATCAAGCAAGAAAGGGCGAGGGAGAGAGAGAGAGAGAGAGAGAGAGAGCAACGTATTTTCTCTCCGTTCAACGGGTCAAATAAACCATCTAATTTCATGCTGTAAGTACAGAGGGTCACTGTCACCAGCACAGGTTTTCCGGGAACTTTCCAACGCGCAGTATTTAACCTGGTTGTCTGCTTTTTTGTAGCTCAAGTACCTCAGTTGGAGAGGGAGACGATGACACCTACGCACACAACGTTTTACACGGCCTTTTTTTTGCCAAGAGGTACTTTCAGCAAGAAATGTGAAATCCGAGAAATACCTATGTAGTCGCTCTCTCTCTCTGCTCAAGTATTTACGTAGATACATGCTTATACTCCAACAGCTCGGATTTACGGGTAATGCGCGCGCTCTTATCCTAACTGGAAATTTAAAACTACATTGTATTTTCCTTAAGTCAAAATCAATATAAAGCTCGTAAAGGCTTGCGAAGGATGGATGCTGACATATGTAAAACGACTACGTACATCTATTGTAATTGCATAAACTTTCCTCTTTGTCTTTCCATGCATCCTTTAAGCTGGCGCAAACAATGTTTTCCTTTCGTTCAAAAAGATAGCCCTCTTTTTAAAAGGCACGTTGTAGAGGAGGAATAAGTACGATGTCGATTCTGCTTCACTCTCAGCCCATTGTGGAAAAGCGTGTGTGCCCCTATACTCCTCTCTAAATCAGTCAGGAATATTTATGTTTCCCACAAAATTTATCGTGCTGTGTGCAAAACTTTTTTTAAAGGCTGTCTGACTGTTTGGTCTAACTTTAAGCCACCATGTGCCACTTGCGCGTTTCAAGAAAATCCTTCAATTTCAACTTGTGTCATGGTTCATTAGAAGGAAAAACGAGATAAAAACAATTTTTTCTCCGTTTCTAGTTTCCTGAATTGGATAAATTTTGTAATATTATCCGCAGTGATACATACGTCGTGTGGATCCATGATGCTCTTGAAAGGAATACCTATCGCCTCCGTCTCATGCCACGCCATTATACTCTCAACTAGTTTTATATGGAATGCACGCAACTTTAAAAATTACTTTGCTTTTCAATATGTACCAATGGAGTTTCAATTTCTAAAAACGTGCGTGCTCTCATTCTCCTCGAATAGAGAAATATACTGGAGGTTGCTTTCTCTAGCAAACTGCCGACAAAATTGTCCTTGTGTGAGTTTTTCCATAGTCTCGAAAATTAAAACGACTCTTCTCCAATTCACATACTCTAGAGAAAGTATCATCATCGTTGTCCATAGTCGATGATGCAGCACACTTGGCTAGAGCAAAAGACCGAGCGGCCATATCTTCGGAAAAGTGAAGAAAATAGTAAATTGTGGGAACGTGCGCTTCACCGTTTAGCATTATCTTTTTAAAAGTTAAGGTAAAATATAAAACAGTAATTCACGTCACGTTTTAGATGATTTCATGAATCATTTCGGTTACATCCCATTTATTTGTTAAATTGTTTCGGAGGCAAGTTGATTGAGAATATTGCTTTTTTGTTTTATAGAGACACTAAACAATATATTTTTTTCAAGTAGCCCAATCAAATACTTCAATTTCCAATTTTTAAGCAAATCCCGGGGAACTCCCAAGGCGGTAAAAGCATTCCAAATATTTACATTCCTGATAGCCATTCCTTAAATAAGTCTGTCAAGAGGATGCCCCTTCTACAGTAGGCATATCTACATACATTCATACGCACACAAAACCCAAACAGGCATTTTTCTTATTACATTTCATCGTTCCAAATTTTCAAAGTCTCAATCTCGAAAGGGCATTAGTGACAACTGGCTATAAACACACATTGTGCAATGTTTCGCTACCAAGCTAGATGTGCATACATCTGTAGTGCTGACAAAAAATCGAGGGAAAGGAAGGTGGGGTTGCACACAAATATTTATATGCACATCGGCGACATCTAATTTCCAACATCTTCAACTTTAGCTTCTCTTTGGAAAAGTCTTTCCTCTTTTATCATCTAGATTCTGAAACAACTGAAGGATTTTATGTAGGAGTGCAATAGATTAATGTAGTTAATGTGTAAATAGTTTTATGAGAGTCGCTTACTATTCCTCAATGCCATCACATCCAATCTAAGCAATGTGGATTACACAACGTATTTATAAATTCATTTGAGTACCTCCCTATCCACAAAGGCGTTCAAAATGCATTAATGAATTATATCGCTCCCCATGACCTGGGAAAACATTCGATTTTGGTCCATTCATCGTACAATATTAAACCAATTTGTCAACGTCAATAATTGTGACTTTTTTGCATGACTGTTCTTTTTTATAGTTGAGAAAGACAAAAAGAGAACTGGCAAATCTTCTTCGAAAAGCACAGTCCTTCTCCTCCATCTCGAAAGGAGAAACATAAGTACTATGGGAGAGGTCTCGTTTAGCCCCAGTTTTACTTTTCAGGCACATACACTTTATAAAGCAGACGCTAGCACCACCTCGTTGTATCTGATGAAGACATCATTGCAATCCACGCCAGATTCTTGTCATCCCTGCATATAGATACATACCTCTACAGGCTTTCATTCTATAAATCTTGGAGCAAACGCTACAGAACTCGCATTATTAATATTCTGAATGCAAAATTTCACGAGCTTTCTAACTTCCCTAATTAGGAACATGCTCGGACTAAGTAAATATGCGTAGACTTTATATAATTAAAAGTTAAATGTCTGGCAGGGATTCCAGTACATTCCATCACGCAGTTTTTAACAGCGCGTTTCAGAAGGATATGCACATCTGTACCCATTTTTAAGCAATGATTAATTGCCGGAAAAAGTATTCATTTTTGCTTTATTCTGTCTCTTCCAGATCGCTATGTTACACACACGTTATATGTTTAAAAACTAAATTTGTCGCCGTCGAAAATAGCCATAAGCGATTTTTGGTAGAATTCTCTCACTTCAGCCAAATTTCGACGAAGTCTTTTGAATTTAACTTGGATGCAAATACATACATTCAAGTTAAGCGTCGAAAAGTCGCTATATTTCAATTAAGAGAATTAGACAAAAAAGCCAATACAGCTACAAAGGCAAAATTAAGCGATACCCGAAGCCAAAACTAAAACCTCTCAAATTCTAGACATCATTATAACGAAATTTTAAAAACTACATTTTGATTAGAGGGTAAGCATCTTTTAGACTCGAGTTATAACAGTTATCAAAGGAGTAGCACGCCGTCAATTTCACAAAAAGTGGACTTTACCACAAAGACAAAATCACCTCTGATTTTCAGGTTTACTACATAAGTCCGTTCCGTCTCATTTGCAACATTGCTCAATCAGTTCCTGTTTGACTCTAAATTCAACTGATCTAAACAAAACCTATCAGTGCTTGTAGTTTTCTGAATTACATATGCAAAAGTTGGGTTTCAAAAGTCCACCATGCCCCCAAAACAGACACTGTACTTAAAAATATGGGTCATGGCGTGTGCAGTACTTTCGTCCGTTATACACCGCATCATAGTGAAGCGAAATCGACCTTTAGCGGCAAATACAGGTTTTGGAGATAGATTTTGGAAGGTGTTCTTTCCAAACTTTCTTTAATTTGTACGTTTTACTTATAACCTGAGGCGCCTACAGTGAAAATTGGAGGTCAAAAGTCCCAGCCGTTTTTGA
>JAHZMY010003086.1:0-10335 GCA_027743915.1 Seira sanloemensis | reverse complement strand
CAAGAAAAAAGCTAAAGAATTCAAGAGAAAAGTAGTTTTCCCGTAAAATATGTGTAATATGCATTTTCCCGAATACATTGCACATTAATAAAGAATTTCGTGGGAAAGAGTGTAGACATGCAAAGTAAAAGTACAATGGCATTTCCAACTTGTGTAGTTTTAACTGAATTCTTTTTTTCAACTTGGAAAATGTAAACTGAAAAACTTTTTGTTACTTGCATAATAAGACCGAGAGTGAAGAAGCATGTAGCGTAGGCAGAGAATGTGTGAGTGAGCAGCGTGATATGGTCGTGAGAGTAATGCACTTCTCCAAAACTCCCAAGTGCTTCAGATGACTTACACGAAATGGGAAAGTAACAAGTAAAGTAACAGATGACACCGCTCGTACATGTTAAATGCTGCGGAAATTACCTCGACGAGGCTCATTTGTTACGAGTTTTTATGGTAATGAACCTAATGATCTCATGAATAGGAAACACACAGTTACCCATCCTTCCTCATTTCTTCCCATTACTCAGCTCCATTCTCCAAAGTTTTTACTCCAATAGGATATACGAGGAAAAATGAAAGTTGCATTATGATGATTATTATTGCCACATTGCTCCATAAAAAGTTCACATTTCATTTTTTTCCTTTTTTCTCTCTCCCTGTGATCGTACTTGATATGCACAACATTGGAAAATAAACATAAAAAGGGGAGAAGGAAAATATTTTCCTGTTTGCGGTGGTCCTGGAGGTAAAGACGATTACTATTGCCAACATGCTTCTTGTATGATGATTGTCAGCTGATGAAACTATTTTAAATGATTACCTACTTAAAAATTATGAGCTTGGGGAAGGGAGACAGTATTAAGCACCTCGTAATTTTAGAGAGGGAGGAATGAAAACCCAGTTGGGACTGCATGACAGAAGGTAACCCCTAGTCGAACACTCATCATCACCTAATTACAAACCTTTCTGAACTTTTTGTATCTCTCACATCTGACTCACAGTAATTTGGTTCATTAAAATACCTTACATCACGAACGAATTCGACAATGACTTTATTATGTAAATACGTGACCTTTTAAAACATGCAAAGAGTACAAAATTTAAGCAATAGTAACAAAACGAAAAGCGTAAATAGTGATCAAACTTTATTTTCCAGCTTCTTTTGAAAAACTACAATAACACAAAATGAGCAGTCAAATTTTCCATCAAACGACATTAACTCTCCGTCCCACGCACCAGCAGTCTAACCTAAAAAAAACTTTTCTGGCTCTCATTTGTCCCTTTCTTTCCTTTTATCTGCTCTTTTACGCGGCTCGTCAATTGCGCAAAAACACAATACAAAACTAAAGTAGTTTTCGCATTTCATAAAAGTAGCCCGAAATTGGGCTATTCACACAAATATTGTTTACAGAGATGGATGAGCCGGAATCAATTTTTTGACTAAACCATCGCTTCAAAGAAAAAAGTATGATCAATTCCAAGTAAGTTCTTTCTCCACCACTCCCATTCACAACTCCATTCATACCTCTACCTTCGCAACGGTTTTGTCTAACTTCAACACATTTTCCTGTTGCAGGCAAGGGCTCGTGAAAAGTATGGAAGTGAAAGCGTTACAAGAGAATTGTAAAAGAAATACAAAACACTTTCACTATTGTTACTATTAATGTAAGTTCGATACTTATTCACGCATTCCCTTCCTTCTTTCTTTCCAATGATAGACATTGCACGCAACGTTTTTTCCACAGACCTCATCAACTCACCCATCGAAAGAGTCGTGTCAGGGTAACAAAGCCATATCAAATACTATTTACTACTTCATACGAACCATCTCAGCACCTTCGAATCAACTCATAAACAGAAAACATAATAAATGAGCATGAGGAAACCCTTCCCCGTTCTTCTGAAAATGAGTGAAAAAACTTTAACCTAAAATGTGACGGGACGAAGAAAAAAAATATTCGTGAAAAGGAAAATCATGCAATGATGACGGTGTTGATGATCCCAAAAGAGCACGATGAGTCTTGAGTTCTCGAGTGTTATTGTGTGGGAACGACATAGATTTATGAGAAAAGCGTACTTACTCCGGGAAACACCCTTTTTAGACCATTACTTCTGGAGCTCATACACATTTCCTAGATTATCGTTTGTGTGTCTGTGTGTACGACCTCCAAGCAAAAATTGCTTTCTTCCTTTTATCCTAATGTTTTTTCACACATTTCAATTGAAAAAGGGCCACATATGTTCTGGGTTACGTACACACTTCAAAGCGCAAAAAGCTGGGTGTAAACTTGTTATGTTTCAGAGTTGAATGTATATATATGCCTTGGGAATTGGAAGGAGAAGCAAAAATGACGGAGCCAATCCCAACACTAGAAAAGATTAGAAGAACACTTTTAAATTAACTTGAAAATGCACATATCTCGCTATATACATATAGGTACATATGCTATTTGTTCAGGAATTGATTCGAAAGAGGTGTTCTATTCTACTTTTACGGCTCCGTGAAGCTTTTAACTTGAAGTCTGAAATGCAGCATCTGGCATGGTTTTCCATGAAAATAATATTTATTTCCTGACCTTCCCCTCTCCGATTCAAAGTTCTTCAACTGGGAGGAGCAGTTTTGCAAGATCATGCTCATTCCTTAATAGGCAATTTTACTAATGCCATGTACAGACTGTATTCTCATTGTCAGCCGTAAGCTAAATGTGCCTGAAAAGTGCTGGTGGCAATAACATTACTTGAATCTGCAGGAAAGTAACGAGTTTGCTACAAAGGCAACTAGTGCACATACGATGTATCAAACATAATCATAAACTAACCCATTTTCCATTTTAACCAAACTCTACTATAGTAGTTCCTCACAATTTTGCAATGAAACTTGTTGAAGGTCTCGCGACTTTACACTCACCATCTTCGATTTTGCAATGTGCCATTACTCTTGATGGAGAAAGTCAGAGAAAACAATTCAAAGGATGGCGTATAGTTTCCCCGAGGTGAACACACCTGAATACTCACATTTTATGAACCTCTCCATTCAGGAATATTGCAAATGTGCAATTTTTATATAGGACAAATACTGTCCAAACTTGGCGACTTTTAGTGCCGAAACTTGCTTCAAAATTTTGAATTAAAGTGGTGGAAGCAAGCGTAGTCCCATTATGCCCTACAACATATAAAGTTCATTCTCGCGAAAAACAGGAGTCATTTACTTCCTAGTACGATTTATTCCACTTTACTGGCCATGAAAACTATTTTGTACGGAGAAATGACGACGATGAGAGTTCTGTGATTACTGGAACAACTTTAACTCATGCATTTTCACTGCGAGATCGTAACAACTACAACTTCAACACAGTTTTGGATACCATATCCTGCGACCTTAACGAGTACAGTGCACAGTCGTATGTAAGTGGAAAAAAGTAGGAGAAAGCAGTTCCCCTTTAAATTTCAATTTCAGTGTCTCCTTCTCTCCTCTCGCCATGTTTATGAACGTGGAAAATGTTTGCCTACTCGCAAAAACAAAGATATGTCAGAGTCAGGCGGCACTTTTATTTCATTCAGTTTCAGCTGTTAAAATTTGGCAAAAGGTCAAAATGATTTTTCAGAGGAAAAATATTTGCAGGAGGTTTTCAAAGAATGAGTCCACTACACATCCATGCATTTCTCCAGCTAGCAACCAAAAAGTTCGGTTTAATAGCGCGTGTATAAAACTAAATTAAAGAGAAGGAAAATTACTCTCTTTCTCTTTAGGCACCAAATGCCGAATTCATTCATGAGGAGGAAAGAAAGAGAAAAAAGCCTTTCTCGCTAATTCGTTTCCTGGCCCGATTTTTACGAGGTGGAAGTGAAGGAGGATCTTGAAGGAGGCTCATATCTATTCATGTGTGCGCACTTTAAATCTTTTCCTTTTCTTCCCAAAATGGAGAAAATGAAATAGAAAAGTTGGAAACGATCACTTCAACATTCAACAATAAAAAGGCTTCAAAATGATTGCGATCATGAATAGAATACCTAGAATTTAGCATGGAATTCAGAGAAATTAAGGGAAAAAGTAGTTTTATACTTTGAAGGAGTTTCATGCAGGGGGAAATACGGCGGCCATTTCACAGCACTCATCTAGCAAATGAAGTCAAATGTTTAAGCCTTTAATTATGCAGATTCGATTTGACATCACAATCTACAGAGTATTTGAAATTCAAGTCGAGTGTTTTTTCAAAGATGTAAAAGCTAATAAGTAAGCGCACTCGGCTTGTCTGTTTCAGGGTGATGGTAAAAGTACTAGACATCGAAAGTCAAGAATATGTAAGTACATACTTTCACATCATAAAACTGATGGTTGTGTCTTTCAAAAATTGTACACTTTCAACTTTTTGACATTCTACTAAATGTTTGTAATCAAATATAAGGAGATGATGGACATACATATGTAGGTGGCGAGGCGACTCCATCGCTGAGTTGATGTAAATTTAAATTGAATGATAATCGAATCAAGAGAAAAAACCGACTGACCAACTAAAAGTAATTTTTTTCTCTTGCACAAAATTAAAAAGGGGGAGGGGGTTAAATATGAGGAGCAGCCGACGTCTGCAGAAAATCGTGCAAAAAAGTGCTGCAAGTACAAAGCCAAGTACATTAACGTAAATCCGATTGTTTAGCTGCTATCATATTTAAATGCAAAGTGTACAAATACTACCAATGATGGTTCTACTAAAATTAGTAGATTAGCTGAAGTGTTATATTACGACATGCTGTTGTGCTGTGTTCGATGATTCATTTCAAATACTTTCTCGTAAGATGTGCACATTGTACAAGCAACTATAATACACGTTGCGGAAAAAACATTCTCCAAGCGCACTCGTTAGCCCTCCTTACTAAGCATTCGATTGTTATCCTGATCATCAAGAAACTACCTGGGTATTTATTCTTTGTGTTAGGTACCTAAGTTTACTTATTGTTTACGTTAGAGGCGGAGCTCTTGAATGTGAAACTTTTATTTTCTCTAGAGATCTAGTCTCCCATCTCTGTCAACTAACCACCTCATATCATCGTTGAACTTTCTGAGAAACTTTCCAATCCATTTTACCTCTAGCTAGCCATATCCGAGGTTTTCTGATTTGGCTTCACTTGTTCTGCAAATAAAATAAATGAGGACTTGGGAAGTTTCAGAAAATGGAGTTTGCAAGTCAGGAGACGAAAAAGTCAAACACAATTGACAAAATTTGATACAATTTCTTGATAGCACACTTTCTTACAAAAAAAGTCGCAAAAACTATCCGTAAAATGCCTAGTACAACATAATAGAGTTATCGATCAATACCACCAATGAGTGTGCCAGTGCTCTAGATGCCAACATGTAAAAATTTGGAGCAATATCTACTTTCTCTTTTGTCCACTTAAAATAGCGCATGGCATTACCTTAAAATGTTTTCTTTTTCGTTGGGCAGTTAAAGTTCATCTTTGGAAGCCTTGATTCCAGTTCATATGTCGGGTGAAATTGTTTAGATAGAATCTTCCATCCAACGGTAATGTTATTTCTGAAATACAAAGGAAGCCCTTAAATTAATGATACTGAACATTTTTAGGTAGGTATGTAAGTAATTTTTAACTACCTAACTACATATTCGGAAATGCTAGTTTATATGGCACTCGTTTAAAAGTTAAAATATGTATGTTAAAATCCGTGGTTTATAATCCTTCCGATTGCGTATTCATTGTCCATCACAGCCAAAAACTGTATAGATCAGGTCCTGCTGCATTTAGCACACACAAATGTCCAGGCATCTTAATTATAGACAAACTGAACAAATCCTACTCCATCAGAAGTAAATGCTGACCGACTCCTTGAGTGAATTTTTTTTTGGGGAACATCTGAACTCGTAATTTTAAGACGACGACGTATTTTATGCACATGTATGTAGGTATGTGATTTATGCCTCTCCTGAGGAAGTAAATAGAAACACCGAACTCTGTAAGATTACTTTATATCATCACTGTTGACAGTCTTTCTCCGCCAAGTTTACCGCCTCGTTTTTATGCACATGTGTGTAGGTATGTGATTTATGCCTCTCCTGAGGAAGTAAATAGAAACACCGAACTCTGTAAGATTACTTTATATCATCACTGTTGACAGTCTTTCTCCGCCAAGTTTACCGCCTCGTTTAGCCTTGATGTGAGGACAACTATTTCCGCACAATGCAACACTGCTTTTTGCATTTACGTCGTATGAAAGCCCTTTTTCTAAAAAGATGTGTCCACCCTTCAGGCATTTTTCTCTTTCAGCACCACCTCCTCCACTTCTTCATTCCGGAAAAGCAAGCCAAGGCCAGTCATGCATAAGCTACAGCTTCCCGTTCCATCTTATTCTCTATATGCGGTATGCACATTTTTCCCACGCACACTTACATGCTTTCTTCGAAGAATATCATACCCGAGGGTATAGGAGATTACGTCGTGATGTGAAAAGCGGAAGAACGTTGAGAGAAAAACTCATCGTCCACACTTCCACCCGCTCACGTAAATGGGACCTTGAGAGAAAGGGAGAATGAAACCTTGTTATATTTTCTACTGCTCCGCTTCAAAGGATGGAAAGCATAGGTAGTTTGTTCTCTACAGTGACAGCCGAAACTTCCTATTTATATGAGCCAGGCAATAACCAACAGAGAAAAGGAGATAAAGGGCAATTGAGTTCAAGTTTCACTGGACCATTCCACTTCAGCTCGTTTCCTTTTTTAATGTTCAACTTTTTCATAAGCGCTGCTCCTATCTCCATAAACTTTTTCCTCCTTCCTCCCTTCCCTTTGTTAATCCAAAACGTGCTAGTGTGAATTCTAATAATACTTTATGGCCACCACTATTATCACCAGTATCATCATCATCATCATCAATGCAAAAAAGAAGCTTCAGAGTGTTTTAAAGAGTGTGAATGGAGAAAAGAAAAAGGATGTGGTTCCACTTTTCGATGAAATTATAATCCCCTTTTCTTCTCTCAGCCAAGCAACACCATCCATGAGGGAGCGTTTTTGTTCCTTCCATGAAGAAGCTTCTTCTTCCAATGGAACAATAAGTTGAATGTCTACATAACATCCCCGTTATTGTGCAAGATAAAAAGAGCAGCTCAAAAGACCACCGTATGACGACACGTCTTGTCTTACGCGGCAAGTAGTCACTCGAGCATTTACTCCTTCGCCCTATCATTTTTCCAAGGAAGCATACTTTGAAACGAAATTTAAATAGAGAATGTACAGTGATAAACCCTGTATTGTGTATTGTGTATGTACATATGTATGCTCACAATCCGGCAGTAGGAGTGACACAAATCAAAATCATCTACAAAAATCACTCACATAAGCATTCCCCTTTTCTATTTTCCCTAGCTCGTATGATATCCTATTACTTTGACTTTGTCGGATTGACGAGAGGAGGTATCAAGAAAAAATGTCGAGGGAATATTCTTTTCCAGACTTTTAGTTAGCTGTTTTATCTCGGCTTTGTGGTGCAGTTTTTCACTTGTTTCTCATCATCATGAGCGTGACTCCGTCGCTCAAGTGTCTCTTTTCTCTTGTTCCATGAAGAAGCCAAAAGAAAGGGACCAAAAGACCAAAGGAAAAAGGGAACATGAGAGACATTACAGACTTTATTCCAGACATGAGAGTGGAGCAGTGGTAACGAGAGTTAGAGTAATTGCCACTTTTAGGGTATCGCTTTTCCTTTGATCACATCATGAAATAACTTTAATCTCTTGTCCATATAAACCAATTTTGGGTAATTTTGCACTACCCCTTCCCATTGAAGCCCTATTATTATTTTCTCTGAAATACCTATGTAGATATGGGAGCACTAGTGCAAAAGTTGGTTTTCCAACTCAAAATATTGTGCTCTCATTCGCTGCATGACGGAATTTGGTTGTGTTTTCAGGTTTTTAGAGGTCTCTATAACGCTTTGAATTTTGTCTTTTTAAAACTAGTCACTTTTCAGATTAAACTTTACAAAACGCAATGGTTGACTATCCTATCGTAAAGCTGATGACAACTTTTCTCATTATTTGTCAAAAAGGAGTATCAAAGGATTACATGAGTGGCTATAGCTAAATAATAATTTTAGCCAAGTTTTGCATAATTAACGGCAATGAGATATGAAAATTTATGCTCAGGGATTATTTTTTGCTGGCAAATTTTTTTACGTTGGAATAAACATAAAAAAGATTCAACGAGATATTTATCCATTGTTTGGAATGTTTTGGATTTCATGCTTTTTGTTGAGAACCGAGGTCTAATAAGTGCACCTGCCCACTCACTTCGTAAAGGGGGAAGCTTTATTCTCCTGGTCGTGTTTGTTGACGCTCTCCCGTGCTAAAGCATTTTTATGATACCATTAAGAAAATTATGAGTGTAATTTCCAGTTGGAAAACACGGCAAACCTCCGCTCTTCCGCGTGAAATCCATTTGAAAAATGCATAGAATGAGAAAAGCTCATCTCTCGTCTAAACAAGCATGCATGGATGCATGAATGCGTCAAAGAAAAATTACTAACTTCGCGCTTTCTACGGAAGAGATATTAAATATTAAAGCTTGCAACTCGCTACCTTATCTTATACATATGTAGTTTAATATCTCTTTATATACATAAAATATTATTGTGCAGTAGTATATTTAACTTTCATGCAAATGTTTATATAAAAAGTGCAAAACTTGGAAGCTATGGAGGTGCGTCACCATCATCATTAAAACCACTTAAAATGTTTACTTCTTCCTAGGATGATGCTTTGTAGTCCAACACAATATGGACATTCTCTACAAACACCGCAATAATATTCCACCTACAACTTTTATACTAGGCGTATTTTTTGTTTAATAAAATTCTTTAAGCGTCATTTTTACTCCAGGAGAGGATAATCACTTCTTTAAGAAAACCATGTTTTATAAACAGGGGCTTTATAAATTCTTGGGCGTTAGCCATCGAAGGCCCATGCGCCAAAGTATATATTTTTACTTACTAATATTTAAAATATTTCAACATGCAAGTTAATTTAAAATTACTGGCATTATCCCGATGTTTCCAAATTACCGAATTGAACTAACTCACAAAGCTTGGAACAATGCACCATGTTGTAAAGATGACATAACCTTGTCCGCTATTCTTTTCTATGATGGTTAGCATGTTTACATTTTACATATTCATTCATCTTGGCAAGCCCCGCTTCGTATATCACATTTCTGAATTTGTAGGGCCAATGCCACTTTCTCTTAATCCGCATTCATGTGAGAGGAGATGACCAAGCGCAAACCCAAGCCAAGAAAAGTTTCTGTATTTCACCAGTTCTCGCTTTCTCCCTCCAAAAGTGAAGCATTTCATCACGTCAGAAACAAAGAGACATTTAACTCCAGAGATGAAAAGTGTTTTAGACGCGACACATTGTTGATACAATTGAGCCTATACCTTCACAGAGAACAAATAAAAGCTTCTGACTGAATAAGTAGTCGAATAAAAGCTCTCATGTGTCACCGCTGGGAGTCCAAGAGCTAGTGAAACTATCTACTTAGAAAGCCATTCCCTGGCAAAAACAGAAAGAATGAAAGATCCGCAATGACAGTTTCTTTTACATTGCTCCCTCTTTTTTATACGTTTCTCCCCCTTCCGTTCTTTATCCACCTTCCTCACTCCCTTCTACTTTCAACCTCTCAAAACTGGGACCAAAAAGTCTTCTGTGGAATATTAGAGAAATGCATGGCAGAAAACGCCAAGAGAAAGAAGGAAAGAGTGACAAAGACTGACAGGATCAGCTAGTTTGTGAGGGGAGACAAGCAGGTCAAAATCTAGTCGATTTCTTTCTCCTTCTTTGCTCCTTACTTGGAGCTCACCTACTCTTTTCTCCCATTACCACCGCCACAATCTCACAGAATAATATGCCTATACGTTTCAGGCAGAGCAGAGCGGGCCAAAAATATTACACTCACCAAAGTATTGGCAAATCATTATGAAGGGGAGAAAAACTAAAAAGACTTTTGTGGAAAGTATGGGAAGTAAGGAGGGAATCTATAAGCGACAATTTTCAGGAAACGAGCAATTTCTTCACAGACATTTTCCCTTCTCTGCATCGTTCCTATTCTTATTCCATTTCTTTTATGATGTTTCTCCCTCGCAAAGCATTGAGATCAGTTTTTTTTTCTTTTTGAGAGTATATCCGTTGGGAAAACGCTAACCAATTCCGATTCACAACATACCAACCCCAAGAAATATAGCTTTCCATCTTTGGTTTGTTGTAGCCGCATCATACATTTTTCCACTTGGGAGGCTTATAACAATGGCGTTATGTATTCTACTGCATACTTGCATTTTTTTCTTTAC
>JAHZMY010003085.1:0-20103 GCA_027743915.1 Seira sanloemensis | reverse complement strand
CTTTAACGTTAATTTTTAAAAAAAATATTTTCGAAATCGCGGCGTCAAAACTTTGACGCCCTCTCTCGGCTTTGTATTTCAAAATACGCCCCACATATGGGGTATCAATCAACTCGTCTTGACGAGTTCTACAACATATCTAAGAATCAGTTGGTGTCACAAAATAAGTCAAAATGTATCACTGTGGGATGGGGAGTTGGGTCAATTTGGGATTTTGTATTTGCACAATGGGAAAGTACCAAAAAGTTTAATCTGTGTGTGTTTTGTTAAGTTTTTAATTTAAATGAATTTTTACTAAGGCAAAAAATTCTCAGGACAAATCGTTTTTTCCTCTCGATGAAAACCTTTGGGTATTCGTAAAACACCTTAAACCAGCAACCTGACTGGGGAAAATGCACAGAACTGAAGTAAAAGAAGAAACAAAACCATAACATCAAAATTTTCACCAACCACTTCACCCGTCTCATTTGAATAGGATTTTCTCAATTCACCCCAAAACTTCGCATCCCTGTATAAAGGTATATTTGTAAATTGACGCTATCCGTCATCCATTCAAAAAATCCAAGGCCTTCCAAAACCGTCAAAATATGTATCTGAACGCCATTTACATGAAGGCAAGGAAACCCTGTGTGTTTGTAGGGGGGCAATGTGAGACAAAATAATGTACGACAACACTTTCTTCAACCCATATTTCAGACATTCGGACACTGGCCACTTTCGGACAAACCCTCAACTAAAGACGTAAACGACCATTTTTAACAACAGCGTTCGGCGAGCAAGATATAATATGTAATATAATTTAGAAGAAAAAAAGGAGAGTTCGTCGTTGTCGTCAGTAATATGCAGAGTACAGGAATTTTTTACATTGATTGTTATGTGGCTTCGCTCGTTAAGGCAATCGAGCCGAGAATTCTTCGCAGTCTTTTGCCTCTCTCACGTAACAATATGAAATATTAGGTATGTAAATGAGTGTTTTTTTCATAGGATGAGGATGACGATGATGGTGCCGTTTTGCCATTTCTCTCTCTCGCTCTCAGGACACAGGACAAGAGGGTCGACACTCGACAGTCCATAACTCGAGGACAATGGACGGTTTGGACAATTGGATGTTAAGAAGCCATTCATGTCTCTTTTTCCATATGGTACTATAATGAATGGTCCCACAGCTCAAAATAAGGGGAATATGGGTGTGGGCCTATGTATGATTTCAAATTTACTATAATAGATTCGATTAGTGTTGGATTTCGGAAAAAAAGTAAAAATACTGGAGAAAATTTAAAGTGAAATAAAGCATTTTGGATTCAAACAAAACTTTGAGCTGCTGCTTGGAAAAAACTGTCCAAAATCCTGTTTCCACATACACGGAAGGAAAAACCCAGTGGTTGGGGTATTGTGAGACAAATGACACAAAAGTGCATTTCAAATCGAGTTTTTGAACGGTTTTAAATGCAGGTTTTGCGGGCATTCCAGGGGGAAAAACGTTTAGGGGCATTCTGAGATATTTACATCTCCGCGTCATATAGCAAGAAATTTTGGACAGTTCTAGGCAGTTTTGGACAAGAAGGGGTTTTTGGACATTCCTGTAGAGAAAATGTTTTGGGGCATTGTGAGACAAATGCCTCATTGAATTTCAAACGAGTTGTATACATTTTTGGACCGTGTTTCGGCGGTTTTTGGACAGAGTTACTTTTGGACATCCCAGTGGGAAAAAGGGTTTGGGCGGGAAATATCCAACTCTACATTTAACCCAAACTCCCTCTCTCTTTTCTATTCAAAGCAAAAAATATATTATTTAAACTAACACTTAATGATTAAGTACCTTGAGACAATGGTAATTAGCCAATAATTAGATTACTCTTTATTTAAAAAAAAGCCCCATGCCGGTATTTCTGTATATATTATGATGAGTATGAGATCCTGGTTATTAAAAATTTAAACACAGGGTTTAAAGTTTAAAATTATGCTCCTTCCTCGGCCCGACCTTTTTTATGCCGAGTCACTCACTCTCAAGCCTCTCCTCACAAAGGAAAAAAATGAAGTCATCAATCATATCCGAAGTGCATAGTACATACACATACCCAGGTATTCGAGAAGAAGAAGAAAAAAAACCGGCATTTGAAACGGTGTTTTGACCGCACCTGACTTCCCCTTTTGCTCACAAGATGTACATATACACATATACACATACACATAAAGCACTATACATATGAATATTATTTGTTCCTCGACCATTTTACCATTTAGTTGAACATTGAGAGAAGAGGAAAAAATGTGCAATAAATTGTCAACATTCTTTTTTTTGCAATTATCACGTGTGTGTTTTGTGTTTGGATAAGAAGAAAAAGGTAAAAAGATGTGTGCCTTTATCGTTTTGAAGTGGATGCAAATATTTTTCCCGTTCTCGAAGACTATCATATACGTTCATACGACCTTGGCAGATTAGAGGAAATAGTTGAAATGTGACGTAATCCGAGAAACCCTAAAGGTCTTTGAGATGCTCTCACCTTTGGCTGCTTGACTCCAAGATTTTTTTTCTTTTGAGTATTTTTTTGTAGTAAACAATAATATAAAGTTCCTGTGTTTTCTGAATGTGGGTAAAAAGTACAAAAAAAACTTGTCTCTTTCCGAGTAACAAGAGTTTTTTTGTATGAAGGAAAAAATGTGTTTATGTAAATTAATAAGCAAAACATTCCGTATTTTATAATTTTAAAGAGTCAAAGAGAAACTTGAGATAGAAAAATTAATTTGAATTTACTCAGGATAATTTTCCACTAAAAAAGGAAAAAAGATGGGTGAGAGATTATACGACGGAATGTTCAAGGTGTCAAGAATCCGAGGTAAAACTGTGAGTGTTTGATTACGTCTTCATACATTTGCAAATGTTTGTGGAATTAAGCCGTACTTGGACCGGCCCTGGTGGTGGATTTTTTTGGACTCGTGGGATTTTTATTGGTGATTTTAAATTTAAGATTATTGCACAAATATTTCAGCATTTTTTAAATAATCGCCAAAAAATCAATTTAAAAAATCATTTTGTACAATATCCTGGCCCTGGTAAGCAACATCAAAGGACCGATCGGGTTTAGCCCATGATTTCCTACAATGCATGTAAATTAATTTAATTATGTTAGGTAAATACCTACATTTAGTAATTACATTTAGCACATTAGATCTTTAGATAAAACTTAAATATCTGATTTTAATGTTTGTATTTTATAATAAAAAAATATTTTAACTATAAATTTTCTTAGTTTTTTTTTCTTTTTCTTACCATGAAGGGACTTCAGGTACGTCCTTGCCCGTGGCAATCATCTGCTTCGAGGCCGGATTAAAGTTATCCGTGATGTTCTGTCAAAAATAAATAATAGAAAAATTGTCAGCACTTACAAACATACATATACATACATACAAATGCACCTTCAGATTAAGTGATTAGCGTGAAGTTAATTACGTCAATTAAATAACCTCTAATCATTACGAAGCTCATGAATGGATCTCTCCAAACTCTTAAAGAGAAAATGCAAATATAATGCTTTTAGTCTCTCCGCAGAAGCCAAAGCTCATTTGCATACACCTATATGTACCTATCCCTATAAAGACCGTTTATCGAAAGAAACTGACAAGTCACCTTGATTGCTCCCAGAGGCTATGTTTTTATGAGAAAAAATTATTATTATTTTCTTCTTTTTAATCACAAGAGGAAATAACAACATTTTCGCCACAACAATTGACTTTTTAGCATCTTCTTCTTCCCTTGGTCATTGTCAATTGTCATTGTCATTCGAAAGGGAAGACTCAGAAAAAATTAAAAATATCGATTTTTGCATTATCTCCTCGCAAAAATATATAAAAAAAACTTTCATCTTCGTCTTCATCGTATTAAATCCTGAGCAGTATTTTGAGAAAGGAAAGCGTCTCATAATCGCGAAGCTAATTAGCAAAATTAAAAGTTGGCAGACAAAAGGTTAAACAAGGAAAAAATAATTTTCTGAGCTGACCATCGGCCATCGACCATCGACCAATCTTGGTTGACAATTAGTTTCGGAATTCGAAGCCCTTGCTTTTTTTCTATTCTTCCTTTAATTATTGTGAAGAAGCCAAGACCAAAACCAAGATATGTACTAATATGTGTGAAGACAGGGGTACAAGGGACAAGGAGGCTCATGCAAAATCTCAACTTGCCCCAAATTTTTTTCATTAACCTTTTCAATCTCGGTCCCCTTCACTGGTTTTTTACAAATGCGTCCCATTGACATGAGATAAAGATAGGGTTTAAAAATTTTAGCGCCAAACATGATCATGATCTGGAAAGACGTCTGGGGGTGGATGGAGATGCTGCCCATGTAGACCACCTCCCAGCCCGTCTCCCAGGTCCTATACGCAACGGGGCTATCTGATGCTTCACGTAACCTGCTATGCTGGAGGAATGTAGGAAAAGACAAGGAATGATGTGCTCAGGTCTGCTGCCCGAGATCGACTAACTCTGTATTTCCATTCTTCATTATAATATATGTATTTACAATGTTGCAAGTGCATTCCTTGCAGATCATATTTAAATGAAGTTTTTTTAGTGTGACTCAGCGATTTTTGAGTGTGATTGTTGGATATTTTTTTAGCCATTTCATCATTATTGTCATTCAGCACAGAATGAGAACCGATAAGTCTCACCGAGAATCTAAGGATGGATTTGAAAAAAAATAGAAATGGTTAAATGCAGATGAAAAATAGAGAGGAAAATGCCGTTTTAGACCCGAACAAAACTAAGCTGCTTGAAAAACTGACCGAAAGTCCATTCCCATATACGTACAAGGAATGGGGAAACACGATGCTAGGGGCATTGTGAGACAAATCATATGCAATGCGTTTTAAAAGGAATTTTTTACAGTTTAATGGGCAGATGTACGGACTGAGTTCGAGTTTGTTGGTTTGGATTGGATATTCCCGTGGAAAACATCGTTTTTGGGGCATTGTGAGACAAATACATCAATGCATTTCAAATGAGTTTTAGGCCATCTTGGACGGGGGGACATCTGCACATTCATGAAAGGTAAACGTTTTGGGGCATTGGGAGACAAATATGTACATCAATACATTTAATGGACAGTTTTCATTAGACAGGCTGGGTTTTGGACATTCCCTTGGGACAAAAGTTTTTCGGGGCATTGTGAGACAATAACATTAATATATTATTGCAAACGAGTTTTGGACATATTCGCACACTTTTCGACAAGGTCGGATTTTGGACGCATACCGCTGGGAAAAACCGCTTTAAACGGGAAATACCCAACACAAAATAACTATGACCAAACCATTATGCCATTGGTATATAGTTAATAGCCACTTCTCAAACGGTTTAAACCGCTCCGGAGCCGTTCTTTATCAATCCTTTGTTTGCAAGTCTAAACGCTATATGTATCTGAGCTTTTGAGCTAATCTCAAACTCGAACAATCGAACAATGACAAAAAAAACAAGCCTCACTTCAAAACCAATCTTAAAAATTGAGCACTGAAAGCCAGCCAAACTTCAATTCATTGCAAATTGCAAATGTGCTTCTGCCCTTTTCAAAATGCGAAGGCAATCTTACACACTCACACACACACATACTTATGTATTTTTAATTTTTTTTAAATCCTCGAATCGAAAGTAACGAACCCCAACATCAACCGTTTACCGTCTACCGTCTTACATCGCATCGAATTCGAAATGCGTTTGACGAGTGCACATATTTATAAACAATTTACACAATTTTTTTGCTTGCAACAATCAAAAGCAGGTGCCTTTTACTTTTTACCAAGAAGAAAAAAAACAAGTCCCTTCTCTTTGTCGATGAGAGTTTAAGCCGCTCGACACAAAACTTGTGCGTGTGTTTTTCGCTTTTGCTTTTGATTTTTTTCGATAAGAATAGACGAGTTCTCAATATCTCAAACTTAACATCAAGAATCAAAGGAGGAAAATGCCCAATGCCCAATCATAATTTAAAAATAAGAAAAGAGGCGAGATTTTTTTCTTTATGCAATTTTTCAATCTGTGTTTGACTCTCGACAATCGACATCCTTGGATATCTGAAAATCTGAAGGAGGTTTTTTGTCGCCTTCTTTAAAGTAAAGTAAAGTAAAGTAAGGTAATACAAAGTTAATGTTAAACGAGGCTCTCGATATTTTTTTAAAGAATCGAGAGGTATTTTTTGGACGATTGAGGCAGTATTTGTGTGACTGGCTTTTTCATATGCAAATATGTATATGTATGTACATAATTCCGCATGAAAAAGCAAAGTCTAAGTATAAGCGAATACGAATTTTTTTGTCATTTTTTTTCCTTGTATCCCTTAATCCCTTTATTTTTGCAAATCCCATAACAAGTCCCATCAGCCATAAAACTACCAAAAAAACATCCATATACATACAAAAGTGTGTAAAGGACGGACACGGCCATGATACGATAATTATTTATTTGAGACTTGGGAGCCAGATGAAAATTACTTAACAAGATTCAAGTTGAGCCTAGAGTTTTTTTATTCTTGTTATTATTACTTTTTGCTGCTACTGTGCTTAATTGCCCCAAAAACTACTATACTACTATACCATCCTACTATACATATATTCTTATTCTACTTAAACCCTTCTTATTCTCATTTTACATATATTCAATATTCTAGGACCTAGCTTGATTATAGCATCTCCTTAAACCCTATCATTTCCTCTCGCAAAAACTCACAAACAAGATTGAATGAGAAGCCCTACACTAGTATCAGAAGAAAGGAAAAAATATATAAAAAAAATTCGCATTGGTTAATACAACAATATTATTATATACAAAGAGAGAGAGAGAGAAAAGAGCTCTAATAAAATGCTACTATACTATGACAAATGACCCCGAATTCTCCATTTTCGGCCAATCTGGGTCAACAGACTTACACTTACACTTAACGCATTTGCATATACAAGTTACATATAGATACAAATACAAGCCATTTCATGTTTTTATTTTATGATCGACGATCGAAAACTTACACTTACACACATACATGTACCTCGTAATATGTAAATCAGTTTATATATATGTATATATGTATAAGTATAGGTAAAACATTGAGCTCTTTTTTGTATGAGAGAGATGAGATAGAAAGCAACACCTTTTTGATGGGCCCTGTGGGCTACAAAAAAAATACGGCCAATATTGCAAATATTGCATGACGACTTGCGATTTCATCTGAATCTCGAATCTGAGGAGGTTCGAGATATAAAAAAATTAGGTATATATAGATTTATCGCCTACTTGAAAATCGATACGGAAAGTTCGAGCTGAGGCTGAAGCAGAACTGACAAACTTATTGTCACCTGAGATCACACATGTCGACAACGACAATCGACAGTCGACGACGAGGGGAAAAAAGTGTGAGGAAGCGTGAAACTTGCTGTAAATAGAAAATGGGTTTGTGAGTTTAATCGTATAGCGTCAGCACACACTTTTGCTTAAAAATAAATGCAGGGACTAAGCGTGTGTGGACCCGGCCCTGGAGGAGACTTGAAGAGCTGGGGTTTCTAAAATAAATTGTTTTTTGAGCTGTTTGAAGGGTTTTATGTCTTCGGAATTGAATTAGAGAGAGGGTGTCGTAATTTTTGAAATTGACTTTAAGAACCGGGTTTTTTAAAAAAAATTGCCGGGTTTTTGAACTGTTTGAAGGGTTTTATATCATCAAAATTATATCAGAGAGAGTGTCGTAATTTTTTCAGTTATTTAATGGGCAACTTTGGTATAGAAATTTCAAATTTGCTAAATTAATTGTGATGCATGAAAAGACGATCTTTTCTGTCAAACCTTTTTATGAGGTTGACATTTTATATGAAAAATCCTTTTGAGAAATGTAAAATTAGCAAATTTTTACCGTAATTTTTTTGAGCACGCACACAAGACAAATATATAAAAATGCTCGAATGTTCAATTGATGTGAAAAAAAAACTATTTGACCCTCAGCAGCTCGGCCCTGGAAGAGTTCTTCATGTGGTGGCGGCGGGTCTTAGCCCCTGCATCCTCACTTAAATCCAATCTTCGCAAAAAATGTATATGTATAATTTTCACGCTTCCTCAATTCAATTCTAAAGAACCGGGACGGATTTAACCGCATTTTCCTCATGCTATTGACACCAGCCCGATGAAATTGTGAGACTTTCGTTTAAACACACATACTCAATATTTGCCTTCGGCCCAAAGAAAAAAACTAAACTCCATTTTTTTCTTCACTGCTCATAGTTGAGTAGTTGAGTCTTGAGTGGGACACACGATTTCATTGGCGATTGGCGATTATGTTGCAGAAAAAAATGAAGATACATTGGACATTGCAAACTGCAAATAACATTTCCTGAATTTGCGAACGCCATCTTCATGTCATGACTTGTTTGCGAGGCTCCTGCAGCAGCAGGACTATCTGCGATCATGAGCTATTGGCAATAAAAATAAAACGTGACAATTACAGAGAGAGAGAGAGAGAAAAAAAAAGACATTGGCTGTTGGTCATATGGTCATATTGCTTTTGGGAAATAGTTTTTCTGTGCGTGTCGAACAAATATTTGGGAGCTGATCGATATCGTATGAAAAGTAGTAAGAAGAGTGAAGAGGAAAAAAATTATCGAAAGTTTTTCTCTCTAGGCTTTTGACTCGAATTGACACATAGAGGCTAAATACTGTCGAAGCTCGCTATAACGGTGGTCTAAGGGAAGGAAAAATTTTGCACGTTATAAATACTAACCGTTATAGAGCAACGTATTTATACGGTGGTAAATGGCACTGAGTTAAAAAAATGCAAACGTAGTTATGAAACCGTTATAAAGGACCACGTTAAAGCGAGCTTCGACTGTATTATTATGTGGAATGGGATAGGACGGAAAGTATATGCTGTAATGGCAACATTATGTACGAAGCTGATTGTGATTTGAGTGGAATCAGGGTAAATAGTAGATATGTGCAGAGTTTCAAATGCAAAATACTAGGCTAATTATGAGCTTGTCATGAAGAATTGAGCCGTTGAGCAGTGACTAAACGACGCTGGTGCCGGATGGGAGAATTACTGCAACAGCTGTGAGAATCGGGATTCGAGGAAAAAATCAATAGTGAAATGAGCGCAATTTTGCTTGCTGAATTCGATGAAATGGGATTTAGGGTTTATACATATAACCTGTGATGAGCATTAGTTTTAAGTCGATTAAGTTTTTAATTCCTTATCACCGGAACCGGCATTTTTTGCGAAAATCTTTGGGTTTAATCGCAAAATTTTCGATTAACATGAATATCATAGTGAAACTGGCCCAAAATATGCTAAAACCAACAAAATAACAAAAATGGCGGGAAAAGTCTTAAATTTCACTTGACCAAAACACAGTCACAGTGAATCGACACATTTACCCAAGTTTGCCAACATTCGTAAAAAAATCCGCTTTCTAACAAACCGACGGACAGAGAGTGCTAGTAATCACTCTACTAACTCTTACATTTCGATTCAGCTACGTAACAATATCACATTTCAAAAAAAATTCTTTCTCTCTCTTTCTATGAACACCCTAATAATTACTAATCACCCCCAAAAAAATCGTCCCCTGCTTCCCTTGCACATATGCAGAAGGAAAGGGAGAATGAATCGCAACCTTTTTCTTGGGGAAACCTGTTTCAAGGCTGTGATTTCTCGTCTCTGTGTCTCTTTCAGCGCACTTCATTACATTAAGACAAGAGGGTCGTAATTGAATGAGACTCTGAAAACAAGGGATAAAGGATATAGTAACCTGTTTCAAGGCTGTGATTTCTCGTCTCTGTGTCTCTTTCAGCGCACTTCATTACATTAAGACAAGAGGGTCGTAATTGAATGAGACTCTGAAAACAAGGATAAAGGATATAGAAACATAAACATAAAATTGATGCAGGGCGCACAAGGGTGCAATTTCACTTTATCTCTCTCTTTCTCTATGATATTATTATTATAGGGGCGATCCATAAAGCACGTAACGCACCGAGGGGGGAGTCTGACAATTTTTGACAATACATGGTAAGGATGATACCTATCCTACTATGCATAAGAGGGTGACACGGAGATTGTCCTTTTCCGTGGGAAATAATTTGATTTCCGACTGCTTCGGGAAATAATGGGAAATATTGGGAAATTTGGGTAATAACAAAAATTGAATTAAAAATAGCCTGAAATACATACAATTATTCGAATTATGCTGGAAATACGCGCCTTAAACAATATTAAAAGCAATTCGAGTCGAAATTACTACTTTTTGCAAAATTCAGTCCGCGATGGATTACCGCGGGTTGGGTTACATGATGACGGTCAAAACAAGTTCGCGGTGTTTTACCGCCACATGTCAAGAAACGCTAAAATTCATTTTAAAAAGCAAAATGGTATTGTAGCACCAGGAATAGTAAACAAAGTGCCAATTTTAGCTTTCTAATTAATTTCAAATTGTCACGTCTGCAATTTCGCAGGAAAAGGATTATTTCCCACATTTCCCTTTATTTCCCATTTTTTCGTAAATATTGAGTGGACGGAAAATATGGGAAATTCCATTGTTTCCCAACCGTTTACCGTTTTTTCCCATGGCAATCTCTGGTAAGACATGGGAGGAATGTGTCAAAAAATCGTTTTTTTTTGCGTTACGTACTTTATGTATCACCCCTTGTATAGTCTACATAAGCAACTCTGCACTGTAATCAAGAGACAAGAGAGCCGAAGGGTGCTACTTAGTGCTTAGTATATCGTGATTTTTGTTGATGTGATATGTGATATGTGATACACTTGTAATTTCTTCGAAACAGAAAATCACAAGAGAGAGAAGATAAAAGGAATGGAGCACAAGTCAAGTTCATTTGAATTGAGAAAGAATGAAAATCAGGAATGAATGGAATTGAAGTTGTTTTACAGACTTGATTTTGATTTGATATGCTGTGATGATTTTTTTGCGGATATGCAATATATGTATCGGAACTTATAAAATAAAAGTGGAAAATAATTTGTATGTGTGTGTATGTATGTACCTACACTTTCATTTCAAAGATTTTTTTGTATGGTAGTGTGGCAGTGGGCGTCTTGAATAATAGGTTGCACTGAATACATCAAAAGATGTTTGATTTACATAAATTGAAAAAGTGTGGAATTCACGAATGAATGAATAAAAGTGGGACTCTTTGTATGAGGGGCTTTGGGGAGACGAAAAAGGGTGTCTTATAGAGAGTTTATTCTTATAGGGAAAGTGACAAATTGGACATTATAGCGCGGTAAACAAATTGCGTGGTATTTTTACCTGCATAAGCGATTTAGCTTAGAGTGAAGCTGTCGCATTTGTTTAAGATTGTGTTGAGGAGTTTCCCGGAAAAATAGTTTAAAGGTGTCCAAAACCATCCGCTCACAGCAGTGCATTATTTGTCTCACAATGCCCCAGCCATTGAGTTTTTCCCGCTTTTTACTTTGTGCAAATGGCAAGGAAGTTTTGGGCAGTATTAGACAGCTAGGTTTTGGACGTGTTTTCGGACGGACAAAGTGGTATTTACCTCAGATTTTACGCGTATTAAGCAAATTTAATTCTCCCCAATTCCGACCGTCCTGGTTAAGATAAAATTAAGTAATCAGATTTAAAATTCAACAGACGTCGCCCAAATAATAATTGTTACAATTTCCCCCTGAAATTTCGAAAAATTATTTTTATAGAGAGTGTAATCTGCTCAATGGTTCAAAAATTTCTCCTATTATAGGGAGCTGATTTCTATAGAGAGTTGGGATAATATTCAGCAATTAAATACACTGCAAGGAGATCACCCTAAGTGGTAATCCATAAAGTACGTAACACAAAAGAACTATTTATTTCTTGACCTCCCTCCCCCATATCACACTCTTATGCATTGTAGGATAGGGTATCCTTATCCTGTACTGTCACAAATTGTCAGACCCCCCATTCGCCCTCTTATCGTTACGCAATTTACGGATCGCCCCTTATACGAAGACGAAGTCTTCTCATTCTTATAAAGAGTTTCCACTATTAGAGGATTGCTTAAATATATGCATATGGTTGAACATTGAAGTGAAATGGAAAAGATTTTTTGACATCTTTACGACGCTTTTTTGTGCAAAGCTGGTATTGAAATGAGGAAATAAGAATCTCTTTGTCAGCTTCGCTAAAGTGAGATCTTTGGTGCTGATTGCTGCTCATTGATCACGCATAAAAATTATAATTATACAAAGAAGTGAGTCAATGAAGAATGAAGGTGACTTTGAAAAACAAGACAGGCAGAGGAAGTATGAAATGAAGTATATAAATTAGACATGTGTTCTTCGTCGAGGAATGGGGATGAGTTACTTATAAATATTATGGCACAGGAAATGAAGTGAAAAAAAGAATTTCCCTTTTTATTGTTATGCCTTATGAAAGCCTGTTGTTTAACTTTAACTCGACCGGAAGACGAAGATGTGGATGGAATTTGCATAAACTTAGTATGCATAGTTTAGTTATAGTCATAATCAATGATCAGAATTTTGTATCTTGTTATTTTATTGCTAAAACTTTTTATTTGAGTGGAGTGCCGTAACTACATCTACTTAAATTGAAATTCCGTCTGAGCCCGATTTTGACTTTTGGACTTTTTCGCTGCACTGTTTTGTAGAGATCAATTTAATTATTCTTGTTTGAATGAATGTTTAATAAATGTGACAAATATTGAATTGAAACAAACTCACGTAAAATGAGTGCCAAATTATGTAGATTCATTCCATTGCTGTCTTCATATATACATATGTACGATCTGAGACTATATGAAAATACATTTTTCTTCCGAAACTTAATTCTTGGCTTGATTGGAGCGCAACTGCGAAGAAAATCGTAAATTAAACTTAAAAGTTCGATATAAAAAAATTCCTCTTACATATAGCTTCAGTTTTCAAGAATTTTTTGGAAAAATATTTCAACTAAATTCATCTAATTTTCTTCAACATATTTATTCACAACTGCAGGAAAAATTCACTTTTTGAAGTGGTATTCGGAACCCAAAAAAATTGCTCTAAATTCGTTAAAATTCGCTAAAACTTAAAAGTTTTTGCAGGTTTCATTTTCATTCAAGGAAAAGTGCTTTATTGCATGCAATATTCAACCGCAACTTCGCGAAGAAATCACCTGGCTACACACAAGCAAACATTTTGGAAAATGCAAGATATTTTATTTAAAAAACAAAAAATATTCAAAAGATAATCTTTGAAAGTTCCCGACAAGCTGAGGACAAGCACAGAAAATGTGATGACTTGCTGAGATTTGACATTTGACCAATTCGTCGTTTTAAGAAGGAGATAAGAACCTCACACAAAAACTCCAAATCTCCAGTGTTCCAACGACTTAGTTTTAGGAGATAACGACCACTATACAATTTTCCGGCCAAAAATTAGCAAATTACATATCGACTGTGAATACGAAAAAATGGCTACCTAGATGAATTTTGTGTCGTCTGGAAAAATGGCGACATGCTATTTAAAATACACAGCATCTTGCCATTCTTCCAGACGACACTCTGAGCATACAGCCAATTTTCCGTATTCACCGTCGATATTTCATATATATGCCCAATTCAAGTTCGATGAAACACGACCAATCATCTCCAAGATGGAGCCGGAGACCCTCCTGAAGATCTGGAAGAGATACTTTTACGGCACTCAGTTCCTCAGCATAGTAATTTACTAATTTTTTTTATTTGACTATAATTTCGAACTATCATATGCAAATGAATAGGGGAAAAACAGTGTGACAAAAAATAGCGACTTTTTTTTTAAATGAATCTTCGAAAGATCGTGGCGATTACCTACGTGGCTTGTGGCGTCACCGCCGAGATCATCGAGAAGCGGGTCGTTGGTGAGTTTCAACCGCCCCTCAAGATCACGCACACGAGTGCCGTCGTCTTTTACATTGTGGCGTCAGCCCTTATCTTGTCCTCGTGTATTGGCGTCGCGGCGCAGCGATTTAAGGATCGGCCGTCCCTTTGGCTTGTGGTAAGATATTTGCATTTTACATAGATTCATCAGATTCGAATTTTTTGTTTGATTAAGATTTTTTAATCATGATTATTTTTCTTTGGAATAGTATTGCTGTTTAGTCACATTCCTGACGATAACGGAGTTCGTGGGCTCGGTGGGAATCTTGACGGGCTTGGGTCAGCACCTGGCCGCTCGGAGGCAGCTCGAAAGGGACATTGAGAACTACGACGCCGATGGGACGAATAGTGTGGCCAAGTTGTGGAATAAAATACATCAAGAGGTAAGAAACAAGAAAGATATCTGCTGCTGATAAGCAAGCACTAATTCACTAATCACAGTTAGTGCTGGGTATTTCCCACTGGGATGTCCAAAAACCAACAACCAACCCTGTCCCAAAGTGCATAAGCTAAGACAGACTAAAATGTGTCGAAAGTTTTTATCAAATCCTTTGCATCTTTTGTCTCACAATACCCCGGCCATTTAGTTTCTGGTTTTCCTGTTCTTAATATATGGCAAGGGGGTCTTAACAATTTTGGATGCCGAAAATGATATATTTATTTTGAATTTTATGGGTATTTAGTATTTATACACATTTTTAGTTTTTTCCAAATCCAATACTAATGACAGCATTATGTACGCAGCTGAACACAGCGTTCCCTTGAAATACCTATGAAAATTAGTCGTATATTTTTGTCTTCAACTCATCAACTCACCAATTCATATTCAGGCAAACATTCAGATTCAAAAATCCCAGCAAAATATTTATATTCAGCTGCGTAATGCTTAATTTTATTGGTCAAAGCTCAATATATTCTAATCCCAATCATTTAAAATCATTTACGATTTCTAAATATGTATATGTATATTCTAAAATATAGTACGAGTGTTGCGGGGTCAACAGCTACTCGGACTGGCAGGACGTGCCCTATGGCCGCACAACTCTGAGAACGCCGACCTCCTGCTGCCTCCCGAGGAAAATGAACGATCCCCTCTGCAGCCTCAACGTCCTCCCGGAGACGGCCGATGCCGACAAGCGAATTTTCACGAGAGTATTTTAAAATATAAATATGCTTAATATTTATGTACATAGTAATAACTGGATTAGAATATTATTCAAATTATTTTTTTTTGCAGGGATGCATGGACGCCTTCAACTAACCTCATTGACATCCCCCTGTACATCCTGGGGGTGCTTGGACTGCTCGCCTCCATAGCCCATTCTGTGCGCACGTTTCTCACCTGTTTCTTTGTGATTACAAAACGAATTTAATAAAAATAAAATAAAAAACTTTTCTTTTCCGTTTTGAAAAGACGCGATGCTAACTTATAACTTAATTATTATTTCAACATTCAGCAATTAAGTCGAACAGAGAGGCTGAGCAATAAATAATTGGGTGGCAATTTCCCTTTCACCTTTTTCATCGTCTCCCTTTGTTTGCACTTTGCACACCCACCCACACTCAATTCGTTCATCATCCTCGTCTCGATTGTCAAATTATCTTTTCCATCTGCACATTCATTCACAATACAAACACACAGGAAATATGCATATTTAAAAATAGGAAGTGTGCAACAAAATTGTAATTTGGAGTGTAGCTCGAGAGTCTCGAGAGATTTGAAAGATATTGCAGGTGGAAGATGAAAGGGGAGCGATAACAATTAGCAATATTGCATATTCAAAGAGACAATCATAATTGGTTTTATGTTTCTAAGGGGTCATCCATAAACGATGTCCCGCTGTAAAAAACGGTTTTGGATTCCCTTCCGCCTCGTGTCACTTTTCTTGAACATGTGGGTACAGCGTTCTGCTGATTGATTAGTAAACTAATTGAATTTTATTTAAGTAGTAAAATTTTGTTAATTTAATTGCCGTTCTCAAACTAATTCTTAAGGTTGCTATTATGATTCAAAATGACAAATAGCCTTTTAAGCAGCGAATTGTTAAAACCTTAAATAGTAAGCTCGTTAATTAGTAATTCCGAATTGAATTTAATTAGCAAAGTTCATCTCATTAAAATGTTAATTTAATTTAATTAAAATTATCTAAGATTTAAAACAATTAAATTAAAAACTAATTAATTAGTTTGAGCGAACGGTAATTACCAATTACTAATTAATTTTTAAAAACCTGCTAATTGAAGAACACTGCACGTGTACGATAAAGCATTAAAAGCATTATCATGATAGGCGTCACGCATCTTCTCCATCCCTTTCCGAATGCGACATCCTTTTTGAATGGTCCCTAAGCTTAAGCTTGTGCTCATAATTCAAATGTTTGTGTGCTACCTTCTATTATTCTCTTCTATTATTATCTCACACAGAGAAAAACACGAGTGACAATATATATGCAATATTGAATATGTTGTTTACTTAAATTACAATAAAACTGTAATTGTCCGAGTCGGAAGGAGTGTTCCCCGTCATAAAAAATGGTAATTATCCGTACAAACTCTGTACATTTTTTCTTTTGCTCATTGAGCCCTATCGAGACTCTGACTCGAGACAAAAAATAGTATGTTCCTCGTTTAAACAATAGAGCAATATAGTTATATGTTGTCTCATCTTTTTTGCAGTTTTGCAAATATTTGCATGCATGCAATTTTGTGTTTTTGTATTCAACACATTGTAACACAGTTGATATTTTCCATAATTATTGTAGAAAAAATTACATACTTCTGCCCGTGGCATCCAGTGTAATACATATTTCTTTCTCAAGTTGTTACATCGTCGATGACACCTGTAAATGGCCTATTAAAATTTAAATATGGGAAGGAGCTCTTTTCCCGAGTTTCAAAGAAAATTCTATGTTATGCATATATTTACATGATGTAATGGGTTTATTGACACGTATATAATTACTAGGTACTTTTTGGTGACGGTGACATGACAGAAAGGGGGTTGTGCACATACGATGTATATCTATCTACTACATAAAAGTTATTTTTCCTTTTTGTTTTTGCACTTATTATTTCATTTATTAGAATCTCATTTTTTGCGAATGGTAGTTTGAAGTTTGACATACATATTTTTTCATCATTTAATTCGCACACAAAAAAACACCCTCGACGACGTGCTAAATTGATGATTGCTCGAAAAAATACATATAATAAAATATATGTAATAATTACACCGAGAGAAGGCTCTCTTGACTCAAGACTCTCGAGAGTTTTGTTTGATGGGTCCCTTGAAGCTAAGTAGATGCAAAAACATTGCATATTGCATTTTTTTCGCTGAAAGCACTTCTTTTTTCAAAAAAGAGAATTATTCCATTTTCTATTACGCAATAAATTCCTGTCTGCTCCTATTGCTTTTATATCCCATGAATTACACACAGATATTTACACACACAAAAACCACTTTTTATGAAAAAATGAATGAAATATTTTTTTCTGTGTTCTTCGAAAACTCTAAGAAATATTGTATAACCTGAAGACATGGCATTTGAGTTTGGAATGCCACAGCCACAGCACATAGTATACATGCAATGCGATGGAGATGGACTGATTTCCGTAATTTTGCAATAGTATTTTTCCCTTGCCTAAGTTAAGTTGAGGACTGAAGTCTTCAGATTTCAGAATTGAGAACGAAAGAGATGTGTTTTTAGGGACGAGAGGAGTGTATGTCACTCACACCTGTATTTAACGAGCCAAAATCATTCTCACCTGTCATTTTATACCATTTAGGCGTGAGCACGTGGGTATCCACCAGAATAAGAGAGAGACAAAAAATCGAAATCGTTCTTTTAAATGATTGACTAAAGGCTTCTTGATGGTTTTGGGTAGTCTGTGGGTCCGTCAGTCCGCACGATAACTTAAAAAACGGCAATTTTTTTGAATTCGGGTTTGAAATGAGTTCAGTATTAACCCAAAATGAAAACTGATTTGATTTTGGGGGTTATCGGTGAAGACATTTATGCTTATCGATGAAGGTTCGTCAATGGGTCAAATGGCAATATATTTGTCATGTGGGATGTCAAAAAGACTGGAATAACGAGAGATTGGAGTTCGGGTGCTCAAAAATTGACACACAACGTTATTTGAGGAGAAATTGTCGTTAAGGTCGGTAATTTGCGTGATGTCATTAATCAAATCAACAAGTCTTGATGATTTTAAGACGGTTGAATGAGATAATTTTAGCATCAATTGAAACTGAAAGTTATTGATAAAACAGGTGTATGCTTGATTCGCCTTTAATTTTAAGATTATTCACAGAAAGTTTAAGAAACGTCGGGTCTTCACTGGACTCTGATTGGAGGGTTTATTTGTCAGAAGAAATTCTCAAGTTGACACTTGGCATATAGATAGACACACTCTGTTTGTATTTTTGCATTGTTGAATTGTGTTTCATCCTCAGCCATTATTCCATAATACTTAATCATCACGTTTACATACCAAACCAATACACTAAAACCTATCTAATTTTTTTGTCTCTTGATATATGTCAAATTGATCTCTCCAAGAATTAAGTACGGTTGTTGCGCAAGACCTCCTCGATCATATCATTACCCCCTTTTTGTAGCCTGTGGTGTGTTCCTATTGTGGTTTTGAAACGATATCTTTTTATCTTCTGAAGAAAAAAATATCTCGAAGTCAACTCATCTTTAGAATTTCTTTTTGTCTAATGAGGTATCATCCTTTTAAATTCAACGAAATGTATATAATCACTAATCACAATCAAAAACACAACGATTCCTTTACTCTCGCAAAGTGATTTAAGGCTGTGGTACTGCAGTTGCATAAGGCTAATTGACATCTGCTAAGTAGCGGGAAATTTGAAGTTGGGAGAGAGACGAGAAAAATGATTCTATTACATATGTGAATGTGTGGCCACAACAAACAAAAAAATATTTAAGCATCTAGCAATTTTTTTTACTGAAAATTACGAAAATACTTCATTTTAGCGATTGCAATATTGCCAGTTTTTCCTAACTAACCCATTTTCTTCCCTATAGCTGCCGTTAAGCATACAATTTACCTACATATGTACAAAGTTTCAAAATATTTTTAAGTGTTCCGCTTCAACGACTCAATGATTATTGTTACTTCTCTTGGCTCTCAGCTGATTGCGCAGTAATGGGCATGCCGATGACTATGATAATTAGAGAAATTCGATCTGCGCGCCCAAGAAGAAGACAATATGGGTCTTGCACAAGAGACGATAGAGGGAAAAATTAAGGTGAAGCTAATAGTAATTTGAGAGGCAATTACACCTAAGAGCCTAAAAGTCTAACGTCTTCTCGAGAGAGAGAGGGGAAATGGAGGACACCGTGTCCCTAATTGATTTTTTTGCGTGTGGCTGTGTTTGCCTCCAAAAGTGCGAAGGTGTGTTAAAGTTGACACTAAACAGAGAAAGTTTCCAAACATCCAAACATCCAAATGTCAATAGGCAAATTGGGGACGACATTTTTTGCAATCGGAGATTCGCTTAAGTTACCTGATTGACACAAATGGGACCTTAGCATTAAGTTTGGAATTTTCCCAATGGGATGGGAAAACTGTTCTTCCAATGCAAAAGTCCAAAACGGCCAAAATTGCTGAAAAACGTTCTGAATGCATTACATTGATTGTCTCACAATGCCCCAGCCATCGTGTTTTTCCTTACATTGTATACGTGACATAAGAGTTTTGTTTGAGACCAAAATGGTATTTACCTTAGATTCTACCAGTATATTCCAATTTTAATTTTTTCTCGATTACCACCCTACCCTATAATGGACACATTAGTATCAATATGATAATTGCTTTCCTGTGAGCCCGTCTACGTCTAGTCTCTGCACCTGTTTGGTTGATGGGATGGGACTTAATTTCGAAAAAAGAGTTTCATAATTCATAACTCGCGCGCAAACAGTTTTTTTATTACTTATAGGCATTCAGATTATGAAGGGACCTGGCCCTTATTTGTCAAGGGTTCAAAGGGTTGGGCGGTTGTAGTTGTCGTTGCCGTCCGTGTGGCGTAATGATTATTATATAACTTGTATTGCCATTTGCCATTACTCATAATAAAAAAGAGATATTTACATTTCACTCTTCTTTATATGGCTCATTATATTTTTGTCTTTGGTATAATGATCGTATCTCGCGCGCTTCGATGATTTGAATGTTTG
>JAHZMY010003083.1:0-64289 GCA_027743915.1 Seira sanloemensis | reverse complement strand
GCGAGTTTTCGCAGGCGAGTTGTCGTAGGGCGAGTTTTCGTACAGGCGAGTTTTCGCGCTGCCCTCACATTGACATTGTTCATTGTGCTGAAAATGCACGAGGAAAAAAATATGAGTGTCAGAAATAGAAATTCCCATGTCATTTCAACCCTTCATCAAAGGTAGATGCAAAAGCCACAAAAGAGCCTTATGCTAAGACACAATCATCCTACGTCAATCTGAGATCCTACGTGACACGAAATATGTAAAGCTTTTAAAAATTGCAAAATGCGCACAAGTACGCACAAATCTTAGTTTAGCATTGGACAGGGTCTTATCTCGAATTATGGAAATTGCCCAAAAAACACTGTTGATGATCATGCTTTATGAGGCATTCCTAAATATTGGAAAGTAATTACTAGCATCCGTCCGTCGATTTCCGTGAGTCGATGACGATGGTGATGTTCTTTGTCTCACATCGTTGTCAATTGAGATCCGAGTGTGGTACGTAAATGTAATTATCCTCTATATTTATAATCCCTTTTTAGGACTGTTTCACCAGGAGAGCTCTTCTTGGGAAAAGGATGGGCGATAAACGTGCTTGAAGAAAAAACTCAACCCTTTAAATACCAGCCACCACACACCGCACTTTTGATTCAAGGCTAAGGCCACACGAATTTCTTTTTTCATGTTTCAGGACTCAATCGCAGAGCGGTTCAATCATTTACTAAAATAATGCGAATTGAAAAAAGAATTTATCAACATTTCCCAAAACTTTTCTATGGGAGATTGTACACCATTTTTCAAATTTTATACGTGTTCATATTTTACATGTGACCAGATTATCTCCGCCTTTCATTTTCATCCTCCATGAATTACACAAGTAATAAGTATATTCGCTTTCAAACCGAATAGTGTCCCGAAAGACGAAGAAGGGAGCACAAAATGAGTACTTTTCCCTAAAAAAATAATCATCATCAGCAAGTAATAATAGCCGTTTTATACCTTCTTGCACGCCACCGTAATAATAATGAAAACAATTGAAAACGGGAGTGATACAAATTATCATATATCAATAAACTCACAGGTGGATGTTTGAAAGCCCAGCTCATATTTATTTATTTTTATCGTTATTATTAGGAGACGAATTAGAGTAATGCCCAGTAAAGGATAATATTCATTTCGTTTTTTTTTCTCCGAGCCATTTTCCACATTATTAACTACTGACGTCCACAGCGAGCTTCAAAAAACTGATTGGCTTGGCCATTCTTAATGAGAAATATGCGGGAGCTATTTGTATTATTTTTTCGGGCTCGGTGAGAGATAGTAATTCATTCTCATTCGATTATATTAAAGTGACCTCAATATTTCACGTTTATGTGCTGCTTCTGCTCCCACTGTTGGATTGGGGAGGCTATTACCGTGTGTGCTCAAATTGTTTTTTATTGGTAGAACAATGAGATTGGAAAGGCGAAACTATCTCTACTCAATTTCATTAAATATTTCGTCGTCGCTCCACAAACCTACAAGAAAAGTGTAGCCGATTTTGGGAGTACTTTTTGGTATAAATATTGTTTTTTTAAGACTCGGCTATGTTTTTCACGTGCATTCCATAATCTTCATTCATTCATAGTCCTCTATGTATTATACCCATCCTCCCATTTCCACCTGAAAATGTTCTGGTTAGTGAAGGCCAACTGACAGACATTTCATCCTTTTAATTCCTTCCCTTCTCTCGAAGGAATTTTCATGGAAAAAATGGACATTGTTCAGACTTGAGACGACGAGAGGTAAAAAAGTTTCAATCAATAAGTCGTCTTCTCCAGTATACCATTTACATATGTACATATGTATGTACATAAACATAGTCAATAGTTAGTTTTCCTTTTCCTGGAGTCAAGGAAGCAGCCCAAATTACAAAATTTTCTTTTCCCCCAGAAGACTATTTTTCCCTCTCCATGGTCTTCCTTTTGAAGAAAGAAGTTTTTTTTATCCAAATAAAAAAGTTTTTACAAGGTCTACATTTTTACCAGAAATGCATTATATGTCATATTTGTATATGTGTGTGTATTGATCAAACACAAAAGGGGAAAAATCATCGAGTAGGTATACTCTGTAGATTTTGTTGTAATAATGGTATTTGACAGAACAATGGATTTTTGGACTCTCTCTCCGGAGAGTGGAAATTTGTTTTCATAATCAATTTATGAAATCACCACCGAAAAGTCATTCTCTCTATTTGTGCAGGGGAGGAGGAAAATCGTTCAGGACGATCGCTTTAACCATCAACTATCAACCTGCAGCTCTCTCCCTCTCTCTCTCTCTCTCTCTCTCTCTCTGCTCGTCTTTTGTCTCATTACGTTTTTAAAACGGATGAAGAAGAGTCAAAAGTTGTGCGCATACAAAATATATATGTACACGTATGCCCTCAATGATATTGAACTGGGCACAAGGACGAATCGGCATCAGAACCGATTTTTTTTTAGTTTTTAATGCAATAGTCTTCTTATTTACATTGAAAAGTTTCTTCCTTTTGAAAAGTTTTTTCTTCATTAAATGTATGTATTTAATGTGCGCTAATCTATACACACACACACACGTCTTTGTTCTTTCATTACACAGCACATCCCTTCCAACTTCCAACTTCCACCAGCCTCAAGTGTGTGTACATACCTATTTACAAAGTCTATTTGAGTCGACGAAATTTGATTAGAAAAAGTCTCGTTCCTCTCATTAACCCAGGTTATTCAAATCGTTTCCCGTGAGATGGGATCCGGTGATAAGATGCGTAAACAAGAAGAGAGGAAAATATTATGCATATGAGGATATGGGAGCAACTTTTTTTGATAACTTTCATTCAAGCCCGATTGATTCTGGCATATTGACATGATTCATCACCGAACAGAGCACACTCCGCTTCCGACACTTAGTTAATGGTTCCACGGAAAATAACTTTTTTTCATACTATGTTTTATGTATGTACATATCTTCTCCTTTAATTTTTTCTGGATGTAGCTCTAAACTCTGAAGCCCCTTTTAATTTCGTGTGTAGTCTCATTCCCTCCTCTCCTCGTTGTGGAGTAGTCGTAGAGGACGAGCGGAAACGTAATTTCTCGGGGTGAAAATGTAGAGCAGAGGCCATGAAGTAATGTGTTGATTGCTCAGGTAGACTTTTTTGAGCTGCAATTATCGTCAGTGTTGAGTCGAGAGAAACTCCAGTGGGCCGGATGTGTGTGCATGGATGTAACACGTGTATGTGACATCAAAGATGATTGCTTCTTTCCATGAAAATCCCATTTCTTCTCTATAGCTAGACCCTATTTTTTGTGTCTCGTGAAAGTTTCCTTTTTGTCGGGAAGAAAGCATGACGAGACCAAAGTTGATGGAGCTTTCCACTATCCCAGCTCATGCTCATTTTGTGCCTTTTCCTTTTAGAAAATAGCGTGTGCATGCTGACTGACTCTGGAAATGAAATATTGGGATTTTCGGTCAATTCGGTTTTGAGCATGATTTTGTATGTGGTTTTGACTAGGGCATCAACAAAATCTTATGGTTGACTTTTATTTTTTTTTAACAAAAATTGATCAAAAGATCCCATCTTCTCCTTTCCAGGGTGGGTGAAGGGTTCCAGCACAGGTGAAAATACCCCATTTTTTCCACCTATCACATTCACAAGGGAAATTATAGATGATTTTGTCGACCTCACACGGAAACATCGCATCACAACAGCACACACAAAAAAATGTTACAAAGTCAAAGAGACACATGAGAGAAGAGTATGTGAGATGTCAGTTGTCAGTCAACGAGTCCAACAAAAAACATATTATGAGGGTAGATAATATAAGTTTTTGCCAGCTTTCTCTAATTCCCCTGAGACCCTTTTAAGGATGGGATAAAGACTCTTTCTTGTTCAGGAGAGTTGATATTAGCTGCTGACGTTCTCGTGTCAGATGTAATTAACCTTTTCGTCCAAAAAAATTGGGAGAATTGCGAAACGAGAAGAATTGGTGCACAGGGTGAGGGCATTAAGCTTAAAACGAAAAATGACCTGTGTGAAAAAACAAGGGCTATCTATCACATCGGTTAGGGAAGTGCTTGCCCTTGCAAGACTTTTTTTTTAAGAAATGTTGAAATAGTACACCGAGTTTAAAATCGCTGGCTGAGCTGGTAGCAGCATATTTTGATTAGATAACAAGATATTATTGGGCTTTGGCAAGAGGAGGAAAATATTGATAAAAAATATTTCAAAGGAAGGGAAAATAATAAGAAAAAACAATTCAGAGATGAAATAATAATATGTATGTGTGTCAATTACATGGGAATAATTTTGACAGGATTTTCCCTCTGTTCCAAACATTTTTTTATTGTCAGCATTTGCCATTCAGAATCTGTATTTTTCGTAAGTTTAAATTCATCCCTATGAAATTCTGAATGAATCACTTCTTGCTCCTAGAGGCGACGTACACGTCTACGCCATCTTTCAAAGTGACTCTACATATTTCTCAACAGAAGGTCTGAAAATTCGTCTTGTGACGCACTCACAGTTTGCCAACTACTATAAAACTTCGTCTTATACATACATATGTACCTACTACATGTAAATGAGCACGTCCGCGTCGAACTTTTTTTTTCCCGAATTATTTTTCACACGGTATGAATATAATGCCAGTGAATGATAGAATTATCCTTCGATCAAAAGCTGAAAAGCAAGGCCACGTGAAAATACACAAAAGAAATAGCATCTTGACGATGCATACATTCTTATCCCTATGTACATGCATTCATGCAGATTTTCAAGAGAAAAAAAATGTTTTGCTAATGTTAGTTTTGTGTGCGCTGATGTACTAAATAATGTCTTACGAAGAATAATCTGACAATTCGACGGGAAAAATTTCTGAATAAGGGAGAACTCGCTTCCCGTTTTTCTTGCAGTGCCTAAGCATTTGCTCCAAATACTACAGGGGAAGTATGCACGTCATAATAATGTCATGCAAAAAATACACTCTTGTTGCCTCCTTCCATTTTAGAAATCGTGAGTTGTAACTGTTATGAATACACATAATAACCAACGAATCCAACCCTTCGAAATTTATATCGGAGGACTTAATTATTGTTTTAAAACCGTTTGTGAGAAAAGGGACCAAGCGCATCTTCATCTTTTGCGAGTCTGCTCTCGTGTTAACGATCCCAAATCGCTTCTCGCCCTCACTCAACCCTCTTTTTCTTCTTGCTAATTTGGGTTCAGAGTGCAGCGTCTAATTTTCCCCCTCTGTGTGAGCCATGTACTTACATACAGTCAAGCGTCAAGCCAAACTCAATTTTTTTACACTCATGAGCCATTTACTCTTCTTCTAGAGCTAATCTCTCTCAATATTTTATTTTTTCACATGACATATAGCAGTCCAACGTGAACTATGAGATTATCCAAGTGGTTTTATTGCCCTACGTGTGTAGTGGATATACACACACTCCTCTTACAAGCTATTGTGAAGGGAAAACATTTTTTCGAACCGGATGAATAAAGGGCGAGATAAAAAAAATAAGAGCGTCCATGTGTTGTTGTGTGCATATATGCGATTTTCGGCAGGAGATACGTAGGCACTCTCCTCTTGCAGACTCACATGTACATATGTATTTAGTATTTTTTGGTATTATTTGGTGTAAATATGTGCGCTTATGTATGTACAGCACAAGAGAAAACCGTGGTTCATAGGTCGGCACGAAAATTTACTGGTCCTATTTTGCAAATCATTTTTTATTACGAGCTTCATACAGATCTCACAATCCGACGTCAGAGCGTATCATTAACGCGACCAATTTTTGTTGCACTACTGCATCATAAAAGATCGCAAACATAATAGGTAATCTTCTCTGCTCTCGTCTTCATCCCCATTTTTCAAAAAATGGTTTAGAATGAAAATGACGATTAATACTTGTATGCTTCTCGGGTCGCAAACGGATATGCGAAAGCGAACTACGTAAGAAATTTCTCATTAGCGTTGTCGGAACTCATTTGAAAGAAGAAATGTAGGAGTCCGAGCTTATCTCGAGTAATTTAGAATAATTATCGAAGCTAAATAGTCGCAAAGGAAGATGCATTACTTTTTAACTTGAAAATATATTGACAGGAAAGGAACATGGACATTTTACAGAAATATGAATCCTATAGAACCACGCAACTTCCACGTTATCTAGACGGGAGCTTTGCCACTTAAGCTACGCAGATATTCGTGCGACAATGTCTTTCTTACAGCTCTTACTCTCTTAGAAGGACTAAAAGTAATGCAGTTTACGTTGCGACAGTGGTAGTTGAAATCAACGTGACGCAAGAGCAAAACAAAGCCATTATGATGTGTGAGAGAAAAAAGTCTCATTCAGGGTTCAGGTTTTTTCCGCCTTTCTCCCGAGATAAGACGAAAAAGGAAGAATCTGGAGAAACCGCCAAATTTCCGTTAGACTGACAATGAGAGTCGCACTTGTGCAAAAAAACTCCGCCCCGCTAATGATTACAGCTCTATATATCGTGTTGTGTTCTGAGTTTAATGATTTGAAAACTGATGGATTAATGTCTCCCTTCCGTACAAAAGTTTGAGCATTTTATTGCCACAGCTTTATATTTAATATTTACTTTCATTTAATAGCCCTCAAGCTCAAATTGCACATGTGTAGGTACATGCTCATTAACGTAACTCAATTTTTTTCTTATTTTTTTGACGAGAGCCGCAAGAAAGCTCTATTTACACTATGAGGCCAGTTTTTCAAGTTGTTCTACATGATTCTCCTCTGCAACTACAAACCTTTAAACTCCTCTGCAAAGTTTCAAAGTTGTTGCTTCCTATCAAAAAAAAACTTTATTTTTAATTCTAGAATGATGAATGAACTTTTAAGACGTCAAAGGAACAAGCAGGCAGTAAAGGAGCTGCATCAAGAGAGAGAGAGAGAGAAAATGCTTTAGATCATTATAGTCTATCTCTCTCTCTCTCTCTGAGAAAATTGTCTAATGCATTCTATATAATATTCTATCTATCTGCATATTTTTTTGGTGGATCCAAAATCCAAAAGGCAGCAGCTCTTCTAAACTCATCTGACAACTTTCAGTCGAACCAGTATTGATCAACATCGCTCTCAAATGTAAAAGTCATAATAATAGAAATAATCACTGATAGCGACCATTTTTTCCGCAAGTCTCTCTCTCTCTCTCTCGACGAGCAAGTCAAATTCAAATCCAAATCGCACATAATATTCTGTGCCTCTCTTGTTTGCCGTTCAGAAGTCAACTTGACTACCATGTGAATGTGGCTATGCAAGCAGCCTCTGTAATGCGAAATAATGCGAAAAAGCACACACACACAAGACTTTTACAAGCCTCGTTTTTTCTGAACGAGTGCAACAATGAGAAATGAGCCAGAGCCAGGCTATAATAATGCAATAGGTTGGAAAATGTGTGTAATCAAAAGAGAAACAGTAAGTACATTTCGTACAAATGGGATGTTGTGTGTGTAGCATGCAACAAACAAGGTTCAGTGTTGGGAGTTGCGATTCTCACTTGTCAATTATATTTTGCATGTGAGTTTTAAGTTTCATCATCACACACTACACACAAAAACTCACATAAGGAAAGGCGAAGAAGAGAGAGAGAGAGAAAAAAAAGTTTAATTCATTCCTTCACTTGACTTCGACTCTCGGTAAAATGTGTGCATGTATAGAAGACGATGGACGACATCGAAGCCTTTTAATACAGTGTCTTGTCTTGGCTCAACTTTTACCAGCTTTTTTTCCTCCCTGACTTCTCGTTAAACTCCCATTTGCACAGGTATGGGACGACGATGAGATTGAGATTGACTGAGTATTGTGAGCGAAGTGAAGGCGCCTTTTGCACTTTTCCCTATTCATTTGAGATCGTTTTAAAGCAGAGCTGATGCTTATGCCTGCTACCACATTCAACGACTCAAAGTATTGTCAAAGTTTAGAGACGAGTTATGCATGTTCTTCATTTTTTCCCTAGTTGCATCCACTGCCACTAACGGATGGAATTTTATAGATAATGAGGATAATGCAGCTACAGGGGAAAATACTAGTGGATAAAGTCTATTTTTTTACAAACTTATCATCTCAGGGTTTGATGATGGTGACCGCTGCTGCAGAGAGAGAGGAATGTGTGTATACAAAAAAAACTATACATTCATACTACTACTACTTTTTTCGAACCTCTTTTGTGTTCAATATTTTTTGATAGAGGAGTTTCAAGTCTCAACCTTTTACCTTGTATTTATTAGTTGTGCTGTAGCATGTTCACTTTTTTATGGCATGTGAAATGCGTCTCACATTATTATCTTTTTCTGCACATCACTATCAATCCCGCTGAATTGTCCTTTACAACATCACACATGCAAAAATAAAAAGGCTTTCTTTGTCGATTTTTTTTTCGTCTTCTTGAAAAAAAAACTGCTCATTTCTCACTCCACCAATCAAACAGTGTAAGTGACCGTAAGCTAAGAGAGAAGACGAAGAAAGGGAGAGAAAAAACACACACACTTGAGTGTGTCTGTGTACTTTTATCTCCTGTAAATACGTCAATAAAGGGGGACATGACATTTTTTTCAGACTGCATCTGTGACTAACTGGCTCCCAACCACCTTTATTTGCTTTAATGGGCAATGATGTTTAAAAGGCTTCTTGAGCATACTCATCATCATTTCTCCTTTTTTAAAGAAGAATTATGATTATGCCCGTGCAAAATGAGATGGGATTTATCGAAGAAGAGTAGATACATAGGTATGCATAATAATAATCAGTAAAAAAAGGCATATCATCCCCTGAAAGAATTGGCATGGTATTGAGAACAATAGCGACATTGAATACCTACTTTCATAAAGCTCATAGAAGACCCATCCATCCATCCTCATCCTCATCCTTTTTTTCAAGTGTGTGTGCAGATGATGATGAGGAGGAGGAAAATGGTATATGAATGTGTGTGATATCTGCAATTTTCCCCGTAATTTTCAACTGCTCGTAAAAAGAAACAAATAATGGGAGGCCTTCTTGTGTGCAATCACCGGATGATTTATGCAATTGCTAATTATACATACCAAAGCACGGCCACAAAGAAAGGGAGAATGTATGCACTTAATAATAGAAAGAGATGAAAGGCTAATTTTTATGCATAATAAAGATTAAAAGCTTCCAGTACCTTCTAAATCCAGAATACTGTCAAATTTGAATACTGTATCCTCATTATCTGATTCCGTCTCCATCCCATTGCTCCTTGAGTTGTGCTGCTCGCACCACTTGAGGCTGTTCTCACACCACACAAAAAAACACAAGATCCGAACCGAAGACAAAAAAGAGAAGGAAAGGAGTTTTCTTCAAGTCCACATGCCAATGCCACTCAACTCGTGCTTCCACAGTAGCCCCAACTCTATTCTCTATTCAGCTTCATTTTCCAGTCACTTACATTTTCCCTTCACTCGAAAAAAAATTTCATCCCTCCATTGAAGAACAAAATCACTTTGAACTTTCCATCCTTTCCTCCAAACTTTCAACTTTTCCTCGATCCACTCTCACAACTCCTTTCCTCTTCCTCAAACCAATTGAGAAATGTCCCAGAAAAAGAAAAGAACTTCTTCAAAATGAGAAGGTCCCACTAGGAAAAACCTTGGCCGTGGCCCAGCACAATGCAATGCACTGCAGAGTGCAGTTCGCAATTATTCCATTGGTCCAAGAGCATGAAGCAAAAATGTGACACAAAGATTTCATCCACCTTTTTCCAACTATTGTCACAGGTGAATCCGGTGCAAGTCAATACATTTACACAAAAAGACTTTTTTTCTACACATATACATATATATGTAAGTATGTGTGTGTGCGACTTGCTCTCTCACCACAGTTCAGACTGCAACTAATGATCTATTACGATTTGGAATCACAAAAACTGCTCCATATCCCAAAAAAACTGCGAATGCTTTTTCATACGATGGGTGTCTCATAGTCTCATCATCTCATCTCATATGTTTACAAAGGCATGACTATATTGACGAGATTGTAAATGCCCATTCTCCCTGTGATTCTTTCTTTTTTTCCTTGAAAATTGTGTGATGGTAAAAACTCATCCATCCAATCCTATGTGGCATGGCATTCAATTTATCCTGTTTCACTCACCTGTGTAGTGTCCGTACCATTATTGCGTTTTTAAAAAAGAGTAAAGGTTCTCCTCCGTATATTGTTGTGTGTTGTGTGCGGTTACATGGCTCATGTAAATACTCACACGATCATCTCAAACAACTGTTGCTCTTCCTTAACATGTGGTTTGGTGGCGATGATGAGTAACGATTGAGAGACTGATGGCTTAGAGAGAGAGAGAGCACACTCGTTTTGTGGAACTTACCTGTGATGATGCATTAATGTAATAATCAGAGGGGGATGCTGATGTGTGCTCATCCTCATCATCATCATATACCTTCTGCCTTTTTGACTTCTGCATGTTGAAAATAGAAAAAAATGCTTAGAAATGACTTTGTGTGTGATGTTGCTGCTAACGCTGCTGCTGCTGCTCTCTCTCTCTATCGGAGATATTGTGGAGGGTCTAGTTCACAACGATATGCAAAAAAAATTGTGTGTGTGGAAATCTGCTTCATTCATGGGATGAGAGGGACGAGAGAGCCACTAATAAATACGAGATTAGGGGCTGTGGATATGTGGAGAGGTAAACAAATCAAAAAGAGAATTGGACGTGGCTAGTCGTAGTTTTAAGAAGGAACTCACTTTAACATGATTATTTTTGCCGTCGCAGCGTCACGGCGGTCACTCATACCTGTTTGGTTTTTATAGGGGCGAAAACAAAGTCGTCATTGCAAAAATACAGTCCACTTTTTCCTGTGATGCTGATGCGGTTATATAGTTATGAGGATGGATTGGATAAGACGAGAGTGAGATTTGTCAGGGATGATGATTTGATATAAAAAAATTGGATGAGGGGATATTGTATGCATATAAAGTTGTAACCCGTGAGTCTAGATCATGAAAACTTTGTTTGTTGCATGTGGCTAAAGCTTTGGACCAAGTCACAACTTCCCCATCTCAGGTGGCCGGGGCGAAACTTGTTTTCACCTGTGGATGAGGATGGAAAATGTGCAGCGGAGGGAAACGAGATGGCAATAGGGGAAGATGTAGTTGGGTTGCATATTGAGAGATTATTGAGAGAAATCAACTTTGGGGCAAGCAGTCTCACGAAACGAAAGATGGACGATTTAGAGGTTTTTCCGATCGTTTGGATTTGGGATGGATGGGTGTGCAAAGATGGGGCTATTTGAGATGTACGTATTTGCATACATCATTACATGATTAATGTGTGCAGCTTTAAGGTAAAAAGTTGGAATAGAATTTCCTTTTGTATTCACTTTAATCATCAATCAGTTGTGGTATTCAACTACCTGCAAATGGCATACTTATTTATCGGGAGTTTTTGTGCAAATGTTTGAAAAGTATATTTGATTTTCTACAGTAATGATGCTTTGCGTGGTCAAGTTGTATGCCACGTCCTTTCTCTGGAGTTCATGCACCATTCTGAGCTTTCACTTAAGAAGTATGCTGCGTTTTAAAAAATGTGCATAAAAATGAAAAATGCTATTTTTCGTGATTTTTGGCAACTGCAAAGTTTGATAATAATGAATGGAGGAATAGGCTTTCTCGAACCGTCCGATTTTTGTTATGCAAGCACTTTTATTTCATCATTCTTCATTTTCATGTGCATATATACGAACATTCTTCATACGTAACATTCTTAATTTTCACCGCAGTAGTACATGCAAATTTTGCAACTTTCTTTGCTCAAATATTTAACATCGAAAATAACTATAGGATCACTAAAAATTTTTGACAGGATTCTGAAGGAAAAAAATGTTGAAACTAATATTTTTTTTGAATTTGATCTGCTCCAATCAAAAATCTAAAATTGTAAAGTCATCCATAAGCATGGCTATGAAGAACTCATACGGGTAAAGCTCCACCAATTCAAACAATTTCAACGAAGACCCAGCGGAAGCCTGGAGGCGTCTCCACATCTGGTGGCGTGTAGCCGAGCTCCTCTTCCTCCTCCTCTTCTCCTTTCCCCCCTTTTCCCCCACCCGCAGATTCCTTTGTTTCCTGCCCGTCACCATCGTAGTTCTTCTTATTCTTACGCGGCTTATGGCCGTAAGTCTCATCCGGATCTTCTGGCAAGTCCTCAGGCACGTTCAGTGACTGATGGCGAGACCACTCGCGAAAGCGCCAGTAACGCGAAGACCTTGAAGCAGAAACAGGAAACGAAAATACCCAAATCTATCACTTTTCAGAATCGAAACACAGAAAAATCCCATAACCCAAGCTTGAGACCTACAACGGTCCTGGTCCTGAACCTGGTCCTCGTCGATCCTCCGAAAGGAAATGGGGGAATGAGCCGAAAGTAGCCGTGATCGGCATGAAACGCGGTCGAGCAGGCACACTCGCCTGTTCCGTTGGGCTGTCAGGCGCCGAGGCAGAGCTCGAAGTACTCGGAGACGGAACAGGGCTGCTCCTTCGGCTACAAGGAATATACATAATTTTCCTTTCAAGTAACTTGTTTTTAATAAAACATTTTTTACAGTTCAATACTGTAATAATAATGTAATTTCCAAACGCTTTTTACGTTGGGTCAGGCGGTTCTGGCATAACTTGTTCGGCAACGGAGGAATTGGCGCTCGCAGCCAGCTTTGAAATTCTTGGAATTGCGAAATCGGAGGAACAACCGAATAAGAGAAACTCAGTTCTGAGAATGAGAACCTGATCACGCCCTAAGATCGGGGGAGAAATTATCTAGCTCATCGGAGTCGTCGCAACTAGCAAATGAAGTTACTTAATAACCAGGGAAGACAATGAGCCATATTCGTCGTTTTATCACAAGTTTTAGAATATACGACCTTATTTAGGAAGAACATGAATACCGATGCATGTACTATCTTCACTCGGTGAAATTTTGTGTAGTGTTTAGGATGTGCAGTGCAATTGGGTAATTGCTCAATGCGAATATGAAAAAAGGGGTGTTATATTGTATATGGGCTAGCTAATTTGGCTACATTCTGCAATTGCATGATGAGGATTTAGAAAAAAGACAGATATTATGTAGATATGTATTTTGTGTGCGCAAAAAGTGTGAAATATGTATATATATCGGAGGGGAAGACGGTAGTTACATTTAACTCTAGTAGTAACGACTCCAATATTATTAGCCAATGCTCATTTCATTTCACAGTTTTTTTATTGCAGCTTTTGTCCCCCGTCTGAGCTTCTTTTAAAGAGGAGGCATTAATTAGGTACTTGCGTAGGCTATGAACCATGAGAAAAGGAAGAGTCGATGATTAAATAGGAGATGATGTGCATGTATGATGTATGAAGTCATTTTCTTCCGTCGTCGGTTGGATATATGGGTATAACCTCTTGACCCCCGAAGCCATTTCAGCCGTCTCGGAGTACGACACGGTTGGATGTGGATAAGGAGAATGAGATGAGACAAGAGCAAATACTGTGGGAATCGAAGTACTCATCTCGTACTTATGGAAATATACAGGAGAGAATCTTGTCCGGAATGGAAGAAAAGCGAAGCTTATGTTCAATGAATTTGCGAATTTGAAGCTTTTGGCTGAGTATGAAACTTTTAATATTGCAAAATTTATTGCTAATTATGGCGAATAGGAAAAACTCGTCAAAAGTTTCCGAGCATTACATAATCGTGATAGTTTCGAAGTATTCTCTTTTTTAGAGATTTCGGAATTTCCTAACTTTAATCTGGTTTATTTTTTACACGAAAAATTGCCACTTGTTGCAGAGTTTTGTCTTGGATTTGGTATTATTCATTTTAGGGGCATTTTTGGACGAGATGATGACTAGATATTCTACTTCCTGATGGTGATTCTGAGTGATTTTTTTAGCAAAGACTATTTTGTTTCAGTCGCAGCGGTTTTCGAAACACTCATTCCTCATTGAAGTAGGCCTTAAGTCGGTTGATTATTAAAAGTGGCAAAGTACTCATAAAAACCTAACAGCGAAAAAGCATTCTACAAGAGTTGAGGTCTACGATGTATGTACGAGATGAAGAAGGCGTAAGCTATAATCCGAATGCAGGAATTTTTATGGTAGTTGTAATGATGGTGTGTAAGTAGGCATTAGGAACTCATCGTCAGTTCTGTCGCGATAAGTGTATGACGCAGAACGTCTTCAGTTTAGGTTACACAAAATTCTTGTATTCATTTTACGTGAATAGAAATCCGTCTTAAAGTTTTATTGGATTCCTTTGTTTTTCATAAAAAAAATTATACTTATGCACTATATGTACATGTGTAGTATGGAACTTTCTAGCAATCGAATGATAAGCCGAGGCCGAGAAGACCAAATTTTGTGAAAAGAGTCGTTTATTTCATATTCAAACATGATATTTTTGAAACGAGAATGGCTCAAGGCTCTGTGCATAAATGTAATTAATAATGGAATTCTGTTAATGTTTCCATGAGTTTTTGGACAAACGTGTATTCAGTATTCACTCTCATTTTACTGCTAAAATCTTCACGAATAAAAACCTACAAAATGCTATCAATACTATCAATGAGAGTTTAACTAATTAGCTGGAGCATAGTTAGCTTTGCGAATGTAAAAGAATCCAAAACGCATGGTCCTGACTCTTATGACACAGTTTAGATCTGTGAGATTGCATGGAAATTTGAAAATTAGATAGTAATTTGTCTTTCCACTAACAATTTTATGTTTATGTAATACATAATATACAATAGGTGTTAGCAACAGTTATATTGTGTTCATTATTGATTGATTTCCATGAAAGATTTTTGCATTAAAAGGGACCCAATAAATAGTAAAATACTTTCGTGCATACACACATATCATACAAGGTTACTTGAATTGTCGACAACATGAATTAAATACACGTAGATAAAGCTTGTAAATCTCAATTCAACAACTGACTTGTACATATGTACGAGGTTGCAATTTGCAAACACGAAACACATTTTGGCGTGTAAACAAAATTGAAATTAAACTTCAACTGCTACTTTCCTTCGTTAAGAATTTTGATGAACATTGACTTCCGTTAGTGTCCTAGACACGGGAATAATAGCATTCAACTTATATCTTATTGTCTTTATCTCATCAAATTCATCAGATCTGAAAATATGGAATTCTCGTTAGTTCTTGTTTCTAAATTCTGTACAGCCTGGCTTTTTAATGGTTAAACCTAGCATACATTGCAGATTATAGATGCATGGGCGATCGTATTTGCAGAAAAAGTTTAAATTTAAAAAAATCTTTCCTATTATCCCAAAGTCAGCTTGCTTTAATGAAAAAAGGCACCACCACTCACTAGCAAAAAAATTCCTGGTTTCACCTTTGATTTTGTGCTGCAAAAACTCAGAAAAAGGAGACAAAGAAATATGTAGTAGCAGTGACCCATTGAGTGTGCTACCAGACTTATTTTCAGTTCGGAAAATGTTCTGACCTTTTGGGTATTCCCTCATACATATTTTTCACGTGTCAGACACCTTTGTAAATTAGGTAGATACTTTCCTCAGAAAATGAAAAAAATATTGCAGATTGCAGTGTTATAGTAATTCCATTTTCGAAAAAAGTTAGTGATAAAATTGATTTTCAAATTATCCATTGAATAGGTTGATTCATTGATATTATCGAAACCACGGTGAAGAGAAAGTTTAAATCAATATTCACAGGTATTCACAGATTCTTTGAGAATGAATTCTAGCTACAAATATTTTATTAATTATGTAACTTTGTATTACCCTTGAAACTATTTAACCTTTTTTGTGAACATTTTATAGCACTACGACTGTTAAAATACAAGGACAGGGCCGAGAATGAGCTACTTGAGAAGACGTCGTGGAGGTGGTGCCGGGACAGGTGGCCCACCCAAACCCCTAATCAACGAATTAGGTCAGCTGTATGGAGATTACGAGCCTGCCTACGTATCAAGGCATCAATGGGGAAGGTTCAGAAAATGGGAAGGAAACGGCAGTGGTGGAGGAGGTGGTAGTAGGGGTGGAAGTGGAAGGGGATGTGGTAATGGAGAAGGAAGTGGAAGGGGATGTGGTAATGGAGAAGGAAGTGGAAGGGGATGTGGTAATGGAGGTGATAATGGAGAAGGAAGTGGAAGGGGGTGTGGTAATGGAGGTGGTAATGGAGGTGGAAGTGGAAGGGGGTGTGGTAATGGAGGTGGAAGTGGAAGGGGACGTGGAAGGGGAAGTGGTAGGGGAGGAAGGATACATAGGGAGTATTTAAAACCAGGAATGAAAGGTTTCTTATGCACTACTAACGACAAACCATGGGAGTGTGTCTTAAGTGCGTACAGCATTTTGAATGAGTATTCGGAAGATAAGGATGAAAAAGTCAGCCCTGGGGAAAAGGTACAGGAGAGTGGAAAGGATAGTCAAGCCACAACTGCCAGCAGTGACGACCAGAAGAGCCAGGAGAAATCTGCTGAGAACGTGGATGAGGCGGTGGTAAGTTTTAACAATAATATTTGAAACAATTATTAATTACATATTTTGAATGTGAACTCATGCATTGAAATACGTTTGTTTTTATTTATATTAGGTCATCAAGATAGCGAAAGAGACTGACGCGCAAGTATCTATGGACCCGGCCCCTGAAAAAATCAACGAGAAGGAGGGGAAAGGAGGCAGTGAAGACGACGAAGACATTGCTTCTGCTTCTCAACAATGAACTGAAGGACTTGAAGAATGAGCACACCGAATGGAAGTTCAAAAGTGTCGAGACTGGAGTTACCAATGTAGTCTTCATTAAAACTACTGTAAGTTTCATTTTTAATAGTAATGGTTGTGAAACAGATGTTGTTGAAAATTATCTTAAAAATCGACTCCATTAAAAATATTTTATTTGTGCGTGCAGATTGACGATCCTACGGAGTTGGCTTACAAGGTATTTGAGGACGTTTTGATAAAGAAAAAGTCAAAGTCCGGAAGTCTTATGCGCTTCCTGCCCATTGAGATTACCTGCAACGTAAGTCAAATAAAAGAGGAGCCCAGACTCAACCTCCTATCTCTTTTTACGTTTGAAAATTCTTCCCTTTAGCTAGTTTTAAAAAAAGATTAACCTATTATTTTCAGGTCAGCAACGTGGACGAGGTAACAGCAAAAGTTGGCGAACTCGTGGAGAAGCACATGAAAGAGGGATACATTTCCTACAACATTTCTGTAAATTCCCGCTACAACAATTGGTTCGCCAAAGAAGATATCGTCTCGAACGTTGCGCGAATGGTTCAGCGATTGAATCCACTCAGCTTTGTCGATCTCAACAACCCGCAGTACACCATCCTGATCGAGGTTTTGAGGTCAACGATGTGTCTCGGCCTTGTCAAAGACTTCATGAAATACAAGAAATTCAACTTGATGAAACTGACCACGCCACCAAGGAAGCGTTTTAGAGGAAAAGGCAAGCGTTCAAATGCTACGGATGCAGCTGACAAAAGGGAAGAAGAGTCCAAGGCCGCCGCTCACACCGTTGGTCCTTCTGGGGACGGACCTTCCGCTCCAATGAAAGAAACCGCAAAAGCTGAGGGCGAGGGTGATCTGAAAGATGTCAAAGTTGAAGCTCCACCGGCTTCAATTGAGAAAGCGGCTGACGAGAAGAAAAACGATGCTGCTGTTAAAGTTGAAGATCAATCGTCTTCGTCGGGCCAAACAATGAATAAACCTGGGATGGTCGATAAAGCCACCCAGGTCTACTGGTTTGGATATGATTAGTAGCTACCTTAAATTCATCATCATGTTACTTTTTTGTGTAAAGTCTTCATGATATAAATTTTGAATAAAATATCATCATCAATTTCAATATAAGAATTTCACTGGATTATATTTATCTTCCTGTTTACCATTTTCCATCGTTATCAGGAGTTTGTATTTGTATTAATATTTAAATCTAAATCTAGCAATAACAAAAAACACTTTGCATCCACCCCAATTAATCAAGCATAAATCGTAGCTTGGCATTTGTTTTTAGATCATGAACTACAGCATTTCAACAATGAAATTTATGAAATCAATTTCACAGGCCACATATTAGGTTTTGTCCAATGTCTAAACGAAAATAGTGATTTGGCATTGGCCATATGTATAGCAGGACGTATTGAAATTGTTTGCTACTTGGAACATTTTGTAACGGGATTGCCTTTTGCAATTGACATACGTATTTGTGCATTCACAAGTTTGTTGTCAGCGGAATTATTTAGGTACCGACGTGAGGAACGGAAGCAGTTACTGTTTTTGGTTTGGCTGTGGATCCATCCGTCTGTTTCGCGATCGCTAAAAAAAGCGGGTTTGAATTTGTTTTTTCTACAGGGTTTGCTGTCGCCTCAGTAAGAACTGATTAGATTTAGGGGCTTATCGGTGGAGGCTTTTATGCTTATTGATAAAGGTCGGCCAAAAGGTCAAACAATAGTATGAGTCAAATGGGGTTCCGAATGACGAAATAATGAGGGCATGTTGTCGGAATTCGAAAAAAAGACGTAAGTTAACGGAAAGTATCCGTCGGGGGCATCAATTTTTTATTACCATATACTATCATTCGACGCGTCTCGATGTTACAAAGAACGTTGCATGAACTAATTTTAGTTTTGAGCGAAAACAACGGGCACATGGGTCGATGGAAACCATTGGCCTAACTTGATTTGCATTTGAATTTTGAATGCTTTAAAAATTCACAAAGTCGGGTCTTTGCTAGAGTCTGATTGCAGGGTTTGTTCTACGACAATAATACCTCAAAGACGCTATCATATCAGCGTCATTTCTGAGTGAAAAATAAGGACTAATGTCCCGAACCAAGGACCATGACGACATTGCTTTTGTGCGTAAAAATATGCTACAGAATTTTTTCTTTGCACGATTTTCCTCGTTGGTCGTCAGATCATTTCACTATTCCATACAAAAAACCCTTTTTACGAATACAATTCAAAACCTAAACTATTGATTGGCAGTCATGAACTCTCCTCTCATGATCAATCATCAGCTCTGTTCCAGATATCCGGTAAGGTCCTATTTTAAGGGGGCCATGGCTTGTGCAGGAATACTCTTTTACTACAAATTATTTAATTGAATTTATTATAAAAGTATCTGTACTTTTGAGTTTCTGCAAATGGAATTAAATAGTTGCGATCAACTGGCTGACGTGAACATAATAATTCCATACAATTACCCTGTTGACAGTGACTCACGTCAAGCCACTCTTTGATTTGTTTTGCAACAAGACTTTGCGAATAATGACTCAGAAATGCCACGTAAGCAATGACCACTGTCAACCAGAAGGACAATCTGAAGCGGAGAACTTTGTATAAAAGGCGAAAATGCTCTAAAATCCAGCCCCAGTCTGTATCAAAAGTGGCACGTGCGGTGAAAGCTTCTTTTTTACATAAAAAAGTTTGAAGCAATAGTGAAACAAACACCATTTCGAAAAAAATCATGGACTGGTTCCAGTTTCAAGTTGTTATCGCAGTGGGCCTTTGCTGGGTACGGTGACTGCGCTGAAGGATTATACATAATTACTATTTACTATATCAACTGAAAACGGGATAGTTCATAAGGAATTAGTGGGAAAATGCATTTTTGATTTTAGTCGTTGGACACCCTGGCAACTCCACTGGGACAATCTATGGCATACGACTCCTATGGACAGTACGGTGGTGGTGGAGAGGTTTACAACAGAAATCAGAGATACGCGGTAAAAAAACAAATCAATCTTTCTACCATAAAATTACCGTTGCACTTTAGACAAGATTGTTAGATTTAGCAGAATTAGTCTAGCTTTAGATTAAATTTAAATTAGTAGAGATAAGTTTAAATTTTTCTCTGCAGAAATCTCCGAGTGTGCCCACTGCACCCTTGGATCCGAATGACAATATCCATCATACACTGGACGAGGTCAACTCAATACTGGGGACGCTTGGTGGGGCCACTTCCGGTGCTGTCATGGGCCTCACTGGGATTTCCATCACGGATTGTGGACTTTCATTCCAGGTGCAGGGTTGAAATGCTCTTTCAGAACACCCCAAAAAACTCAATGTTTCACTATTAAATTATTATTTCTAAGTAGTAAAATTACATACCTTAAACCCTTTAAAAATCTTTTGCAGGGGGATGACCTAAACACGATGACCTGCTCTCAGTTTATCGACAAACTGTCAGAATGCGACTCCCTCTCGCATCTTAAGCCTCTGCTGCAACAAGCAAAGCATAAATACAGGAAGAAGCCAAACTCCAGAGGTCCGTGTTTTGCGAACCGAAAACATGGATAAACTTGGCTTTGTACAAATGTACAAACAAAAGTCTTTGTTCATTTTTACATAGTAGTTTAGAGTGCATTAGAACACATGAAGCAATTCGATTACCACATTTCACAATTTACCATTAGGAATTTGATACCTGGGGCAAACTTGCTTATTTAAATATGGTTACCTATATATATATTTTCCAATAGTTTTGCGACATTGGTACCTGGTATGAATTTATCCTTAAAAAATGCAAAACAACTCAATTCAACTCGGAATAAAATCGAGATTTGGACCATCTCTTTGACCTTTTCTAAACTCTATCCTTTCATCGTAACATTATTTCACACAGTTTCCCCTCTTGCCGTCAGAGGTGGTGGCAAAGGAAAGTAAAAGCATGCTTGATGCTGTCAAAAACCCCATATTTTTATGCACCGCATCGCATGACATGTTCTATTTCATGCGTTTGCGCATAAACTCCCCAAAGCTCACGGCTCAAGAAGTCTTTCTCTTTCGCTCTCATCTCAAAATTCCAATTCCGAGGTGAAGTGCAAAGCAAATTCTAATTTAATTACCACACACACTTAACCCTAATGAAGTTTCATTGACTCGAACCTTTTGGCAAAGGAAAGCTACAGATCAACTTTCTTTTCTTACCTCTTATCAACTTTTTTCCTCATTCTTCTTCGAATCCGAAACTTTAAAGTCATTTTTCCCCACTTTCTTCTTCCACTGCAGTGAATATGACTCATTTAATTAGTTTTTCCGTTTGACTCATAGTCATACACCTCCCATTCTTATTACCTTCCCCGTTTCGATCAATGATCTTGATCAACAAATCTTAAAGTGGCTCCGAAGAAGGCGTATGAAGAAGTAAAATCCGTGTTCTCAAGAAAACGAGGAGAAGAGAAAGAGAGGGGGGCTGATAACACATTCCATCTCACCACACCGGATATTACTGGCGTGCTAGAGTGTGAATCGGAATTCGGAGTGTATCGTTTGACCAAAGGTATTCCGCGGAAGCTCGGATTTCGACTCGGATCGCAGGTCAGCAACCATGCTGACGAAAGCATGGTGCACATTTTCTCCCCTTTCTCTGTGCTATGATTCATTTTCGGAAAAAAAATATTTGAGACGTTTCCCTCGTTTCTCTGGGACGTTGCATGCAACAAAAGTCAAAGTTGTCGGTAAATACACCGTCAGCATATACGTATATACATATACAAACTCTGCTTTTATCTAAAACTTTTTTTCCATAAATCTGTTGCTCCCACCTCACATTACTTTGCACAATGCCAATGTATTTTGTATCCATCATCCACCAACCTTTTCCAAGAACGGAGGATGAGAATGAAACAGTTTATTATAAAACAAAGAAATTATCTCGCAGCCGGAAAAAAAATCCAGAGTCCAAAAGCAGTAATACGCATTTTCAGGATCTCCATTTTCACCATAAAACGATTCCCTTCCCATTAAATGTTAAAGTGGAAGGGGAAGACATTGGACTGGAGTTTGGAGCACGGCCTGTCCAAGATCTCTTTTAAGAGAGAGAGAGAGAGAGAGCAACTGCGTAAATGAATTTCCTCCCTGCGTCTGTATGGAAATCTCGCATCGATATTATCCATTTTTTCCACCGTGATAAGTCCAAAGTCAGGCAGGGAAACATCAATAAAAATAAGTAGTTAAAGGCAGTAAAAGCGATTACGTCTCTCTGCCAGCTATTGAAATATCACTTCGACTTCCCATTTGCGAGTTGATGGTGCCCGAGGTAAGATTAGAAGCAAGGAGCACGCAGTGTGGAATTTCGTATATTATATTTGATTTTTTATCTTCACGTTGTTATCACCACATGCTCTGCAGAACACGCATTTTTTGGGGTGTTATTCTATATAAAGTGTATTTTTTCTGCTCCTTCGGAGTTCCTGCATGGGAGGAGGCTCTGTGTATCTACAAGAGAAAACTGTTACGTTACATCACATTAATTTTTTACGAGTCGATGAGGGAACAATACCTTTCGAAACGTAATACCGTGAGTGAGTCGTGACGGGCTTGATTTTTGTCCATGCCATGCCATTGGAATCTTTACATTTACCTCTGTGTGTGTGTATGTATGTATAAATATGCGGATCCCTTTCAAAAAATATAATATGAAAATGGTTTGAATGAGTTAGTAGCCATTTGGTAAGGCGATAAAACATAAAAACACGAAGTGCTACACACACACGTCTTACAACTTACAGTCTCCGTTTTTGCTTTTCCAGGTTTTAAAAAAAATATCCTCCCCTTCGTCCTCTCTACCTTATCCTTTTTTTTCCAGCTCGTCTTCCCTTTTTCAGCTCGGCTCTGGGTTGTCGGTGGAAAAAATATATCCATCCATGTGGATCTGGATGTTGATGTGAGTATGGCAACGATCTATGAGCCAAGGAACATGGATGATTTTTTTTCTCTCTCCATCCTCTAGCCGTAATATTGTTTTGTTATTGTTACTAGTCCATTCTGTCTGGAGACGTACACAAAGTAGTTGTATGAGACGTGTGAAGTATAAAAAAGAAGCCTTAGAAGATGAGGAACCTGCACTCTACTCTCCAGCCTCCATTGTCCTCTGAACAATGTCGTTACCACTGGGCTAAAGTTTCCTTTTTTGTTGATGATCTTGATGATGATCATCATCATGAGCCAGCGGAAAAAAAAGAATCCTCGCTTTGGAATATATGTAGGTGAAGTGATACTTTTTTTTTGAAAGAAAATACCCGAGTATAACAGGTGCATTAAGGGAAAAAAAGCATCAAGGGATGTAATATTGTGCTCGTATAAAAAGCATGTTTGTGAGTCTTTGCTGGAGGATAGAATCATCTTCTCTGCTGCTATCTGGCTCTGCTCAAGTACCTTTACTTACTTCAGGGCCATTTCGAAAAAAGGAAAGACTTGGATGGCACACAGGAATTATGGTCTTTCTCAAATGAAGAATGCTGTTTTCTAGCCCTCATGTAAAAGGGATGGGGGAAACCTTTGAGGGGGAAAAAAGATTTTTGTCCTGATGAACATAATACTTTGGTCGTAATGTGGGTACTCAAAAGGCAAATCGGTTCCATCTCCATCATCTGTTGGGAAATGTTTTCAGCCTTATTAGGGGATTCGGGAAGAAGGATTTTTTTTCTTCACAAAGTCCATATATTCACGCATGACCCTTTGTCTGCATTCTGTCAATACGGGGGAGCTGAGAGCTGGAGGATGAGACTCAGCGGTCCGTGCAAAGTAAACGATAAGGCTGGTAAAAAGAAGACCTTTACCTTTTTCCTGACTCTAAAACACTGACTCTTTGTTTCCTGTCCTCATGCTACCTGTGACTTGATTTTTTTTCATGTTAAAAAACTCTTTTTTCCCTTATTTCATGCGAGCGTGGAAGAATGGAGAATGGGCTGCTATGTGTTAATTCCTTTGTTTGGAAGAAAGGAAAAGTCTTATATGGCAGCACCGTGAGGAATGACTTGGAATAATTTCGGGTTCATGGAACTGGCATTCAATTACTCCACATGGGATACACACAGACCAAAAGGGGATCCTGGCTTTTTTCCCTTCAACGCTCAAAAGTTTATGTACTTGTTTATTATTTCAAGCGTTAGCCAACAAAAAAGGGATTCACTTTTCCTCCTGGCCATTTCCTGTCATTGTCCGCAGAAAATGTGTAGTTTGAGGGTTTGAGGTCTCTCCAAGCAAGAGCTTGTTCTGTTCTGGCTGTTGAGCAAAGGCTGTGGAATGGAGGTGAATAAATGTCTGAAAAGAAGAATAAATAATTGAAGCCTTGAAGAAAAGTTTGCTCGTGAATAATCGCTTAATGAAGGCTGAGATGTGAAATTAATTGGGTCATGTCTTAATTATTCCTTCAAGACGTGTCTTGTATTTATGTATTCTACATTAAATAAGTTTAAATAAGACTTTGCTATTTCTGCCAGAGGAAATAAATACCGGGTGGATTTTTATCCAATTTTTATTTAAAAACGTGACTTTACATCTGTGCCTTGGGTGTCAGAATACTAAATGGTGGCTAAGGTTACAAATACAAAATCACATTCGAAATATGAAAGAGGGGTTAGATAAAAAAAAACATTGGCCAACAGCTCTATTCTATGATTTCCTTGGACAGTACAAGTACATTCTAACAAAACAGACTGGCCGAGTTTCCAGAAAAGTTTCCAAAAGTACTTGTGTATAAAAATGTAACTACATAATCAATATTATGTACACTCATATAATTATTTATGTCTGTGCAAAACAAAAAATATTATAATGCAGTCTAAAAATACCAATATTACTTAAAGTACCAACCCAACCTGCGTCTTCCATCTCGAAAAATTTGCCACGCATTGCTTTTTCAACTTATTACTTGATTGTCCCCAGAAAGATAGTTTTATTGTCAATTTAGCTCCATCATGTGAAACGCTCCTGTTTTTGGCAGAAATACCTAAATACATATTTTTTTTCGCTTGGAAACGACTCTCTCCATTAGTCGTAAGATCCGAACATCTCTGTAGTTACAAAGTAGTAATAAAAATAGCGAAGCCCTATTACCACATGAGAACATTAAACATCTTGGTGAATCCACCTAGAAAGTCATCTTTGTGTCACGAACACACAAAAGGGTTTCAAGATATTTCTCCCCCTTTGTGAAGCCTTCTGGATTATTTTTTTTCTCTCTGATCAACAAAGACCCAGAGAGCGTCTACGTGATCAAGTAGTGTGTAATAAAACTTGTGTCCCTCGAAATAAACCGATTGAGCAGAGAGAGACAGAAGAAAAGGGATCAGAACGAGAGTCCAATATAATATTCTATTTACTCGTTACGAAGGAAAAAAAATCCGTCGATTGAATCGACAGAGCAGGCTCTGGAAACCGTGTGTGTGCAACATCTCGGCTGTAAGCATAATATTATAAGCCTGGCTCATGCAAAGCAAAGCAAAAAGCTTCTTCTCGATCGTGCCCTTCCACTCCACAGCTTCAGCCCAAGGGAAGTTGGTTTCCTGTATCTACTTACTTCTACTTTTACACAAATTTTTCCCCGACTTCTCATATATAAGTATTCAACAAATTACTTTTGAATCATATTCATCGCTCCCAATTTAAATAAACTCGAGGCGGATATAGTTGGAAGCCGAAGGGAGAAGACAATTAGAAACAAAGATGTTATCTTTTTCAACACATTACACATTTTGTCCGGAAATTTTCCCGATTGTGCAGAGACACAGACTCGCACACACGCTAACAATTGGGCCGGTAGGAAGTCTCATTCTATATCATTTCTTTTTAGCGAATTATAATATAGTCTCCAACCTGGAAAAAATACATGTGCTGAGCTGAACTTTAGCATTTCCTTTGCTCCCGAGACGGAATGAGAGTTTTGTTTAAATTTCATTCTTAATCTACGAGTACTTACACAGCCATTGGTGTAGGAATTGAATTGGAAAGAGTTCCAGTGTAGTGGTGCACTAGCCTCGTTTTTTTCAGCTCTTTGAGACTTTTGAGACCCTTTCCCCACTCCGCCGTATGGGTTCCTATTTTGATATGCACACACACTCACGACTCACCTTCTTCTGCAAAAGTCCTTTGTGAAGCTGTTTGTGTGTGTAAACGAGCATTACACGTTATACTTCTTCCCCCGAACGTCATCATTCAACCGTACATTCCACATTATAAATATGTAGAAGATGCGATGAAATGATTCAATCCCGACTGCATCCAGCGATCCAGTCTCAACCAGAAATAGGGGTATTTTTTTCTTTCCTTTCCTCCCTTTTTTCATGATATGGAAGTATGGAGTATGGAGTACTTTTAGCTCTCATCCTAAACGACTGACAATTGCCAGGGGAATATGAGTATGGTGCATTCATCAGCATAACACTTTTCCGTTATTTGTATTTACACGTTCTCATTACCTTGTTGCATTCACAATTTACACAGTTCCATTTTTATGGGCGAAATTACCTCTCCGTACGCATTAAATTTGTAAACTAATAAAAATGATTTTATGTCCGGATTTGCTCACATTATTATCTCAGAGCTGAGCTTTGTTCCGTGGAAAAGTTGATAGGAAAAACGAGCCTTGTTTCTCTCTGCAGCCCTTCCTTAATTTTTTTCATGGAGAAAGGAAACGCTTTAAATAGTTGGGATGTTTGCTTTGCCAAGGGAGTACCTACGTATGTACCAGGACAGGACTTTACCAGCAACACACACCTTGACAAGGAGACAAAGACAAAAAAGAAATTCTCTCTCGGTTTTTACTGCTTTGAAACCACGGAGATTATGGGTTGCGTTGGGAGCGCATAAAAATCCCTGCATGGGAACAACTCTCAGCCTTTTGCATTGTCCTCATTTGGGAGCCATCTGTAACTTTATCTATTGCAGGGCAGTAACACGTTTTGGGTTGAGACCAGACAAACACCGTAAATGTCAGAGGGAAGGAGAAAAGATGACATTTTTTATACTCGCACATATGACCATACACACACATAAATGCCTAAGTAATAAAAATCGTGTACATTTGCATTAAGTGAAAATTCTACCGAAATTGTGTTTAGTTACCTTGCATCAGAGACTTTACTTTTTTTTTGTTCTTACCTCTCTCTCTCTCTCTCTCTCTCTCGGCAATAAAAATGGAGATAAAAGGGTACTCTCAGTAATGAGTCTCGAGAAGGAACAAAAAAAAGTACCAGAGTCCAACGTGCACTTACCCAACTGTTGTTGTGTGTTGCCAACCCCTACCTCTGCTGCCTGCATTCCTCATTCTTGCTCTAAGCCTTAATTCTAAATATGTACATGCTTTTTTGGAAGCATTGAGAAACGTTGATGGATCAAGGATCCATGGAAAAATTACATTTTTACACTTTGTAGTCACGTGTACAAAAAAAGCACATGGAGGGAGCAGAGCAAAAGCAAGAGTAAGAGAGAAAGAGGATTGAGGGTCATTCAGTGGAAAACGGGCGAAATTTATTCCGGCTCGAACTATTTTTTTCCTTCTTCTTTGAGAGCTATTATCCTCCTAATTACTTATACAGGGATTGGAAGCATTCGAGAGCTCGAGAGTATTATTATTATGATCGACTCACTTCAATAAGGACCTTTCCGCTTGGATTGGCAAGCTTTTTTTCCAGCGAGATTCGAAGAAGGGGAAATGCAGAATAATATAGATTTTTTTATATGTCGAGTGTGTGTAATTATTAGAAAAGTGACGAGAGGTACACATAAGCAAAGCATGAGCTGCTTTTCGCCTTATCCTCCAACTTCCAATTTTCCAAATCAAACGGTTTCCAAGACCGTGACTGAAAACAAAATTGTTCATCGTTCTCTCGACTCTAAACGCACATCATATTTTTTCCATTACTTTTGCTACACTGGCCTTTGTCTGTTATCGACAAGGATTCTGTGCTCTTTCCCCTTATCCCTTGTCAGACAGACTCCAGATATGGATTGCATTTTATGTATTTACATGCATACATTTATGTATATACAATTTTTTACGTCATGTACACAAAAAAAGCACGCTTTCCTCGTCAGTCTTACACCATTTCCAGAGAACATGTAAACAGTGACACATGGACATGACATAACTCATAGATCTTTTGCTGGAGTCGAGCTGCTCATTCCTCATGCACAAAATATCTATCTGCACTTTTTTTTGCCTTTTGAGTCTGACAGAGAGAAGGACTCTGCATTATTTCTCTGCTTTTGTAAACGGGAAAAAGAGAAAACGAATGGAAGTGAGAGAGAGAGCTGGAGCAGTTTGGTGCAGTCGTCAGAGTGCACATGGTTCCAGCAGATGCTCCTAGTCAGAAAAACGTTGCATTTTCTTTGGCTTCATAAAATTCAGCTCAGAAGGATGAAATGATGATGAGCCGTGAGCCTGAGAGTATGAATGCCCTTATAAGGCTATTAAAAACCTAAATATACATTCTATTGAATTTGGGCTCATTTCTCCACTCTCTTTTGGGCCTATGAAACATCTGCATAGAAGTTCATCAATGACGATGCAATTAAATTGGACAGAGCAAATTGTGGAATCAATTTTGTAGAAGGCAGAAGGTAATACATTTTTTTGTAAAAAATAAATAAAGGCGAACTTCGCATTTTCCCTTACTTACTCAAGCGTCTTGAACGGAAATCATTAAGGTAGCTCAGCAGGCTAAAGCCTTTCATAAAAAAAGCAGGATGGTGGCACTGGCTTCAAAAGACTGATGCTTATTTGCTCCCAATAATATTTGTACAATTGCCGGCAGCAGCCATTAAATTCTATTTCTCTCCATAATATATACCGTATTTCTTCTAATAGTGCGCCCGCGTTCTATTTGCAAAAGCTCCGCCGACCCCCGCGTTGTAAAAGAGGTCCGCGTATTAATGGAGGTCCGCGTTCTAAATATTTTGCAACTTTATAATGATACATCCTTCCCAAATGTTAGCTGTATTTTTGAAATTTACAACGAAAATTTGCAAATTTTGGAGATTTGACTTTTTCAAATTAAGCTAATATGCTGCAAATTGATAGAATCCTTAATAATTCTTTTCAGTGTTTGGACATTTTCACATAAAAGTACGTAGATGGATACTTTGCATTGAATCTTAATCTACCCCCGCGTTATACAAGAGGTCCGCGTTGTATATGCAAAAGTCCTCCGTACTCCCGCGTTATAATAGAGGCCCGCGGAGTAATGGAGGTCCCCGTTCTATTAGAAGAAATACGGTATAAGTATTTTACTGCCTCCTCTGGATAACACCATTTTTGCTTTGTATGTGTCATAACAAGCTGAGAAATAGGTGCGACTGTGAATGCTTGTGAGTATTTTGCTGGATTTTGGAGAAGACGGCGGAAACGGAAGTCTCGGTATAAACTCATCTCCATCTACTTTTGAGCCAAAGGCTGAGGAGTCGTGAGGCCCTACAAAGAACAGCCTGAAGAGGGTAAAAACCTTCCTGCTTAATAATAACTCATTCCTCCTGATTTGTCTCCAGGACTGAAGCCTCTCACTCACCACCTCCCTCCAGATTCAATAAATCCGCTCTGGAATCAAAAGGGAAGAGATAAAATTGGTAAAAACGAGTTACACAAAAACGTCATGAATAACCCACACACTATATATAAAGATTTGGCCTGTATTCGATTTTGTGCTTTGCTCGACAAAAATAGACTCAGAGCGGCAGACAAAGCCGTAGTAATTCAAAAGGCAGCTTTAAGGAAAAATTCCCTTTTCCGTTTACAGTTTATCCATCGGCAATTTATATTTCATACATTAGGTATTTAGTCCAAGTCACCTCGAGTCTTTTTACTCGATTCGAGAGACCGCCATCGTGGATTGCTCTGGCATTCCTGCATTTTTTCCCCGTTTTTTGAAGGCGACAAAGATGAAAAACAGATCGTAACCCTTTCATCATCACCCAAACCATATACATACATACATATACATATGTGTGTGTGCATATCTCATATCTGGTGGCCCTTTGTGCACATTTTAACACACAATACCTGCCTCATTTAACACTGGAATAAAAAGGCGAGTGAGAGAAAAAAATTCTATGCATTCACAAAGTCATGGCAAATGCAACCTATTCCAACGTGGATGATGAGGGTATGGGCATGTGTGTATGTATGTACATGAATATATGCGTTTTTATATGAAATATACATATACACACGTCTTACTCTCAACAAAACAAAGTTTCACCGCAAGTACACAGACTTTTCGTAAACTCGGCATTCCCCTCGACTCCGACTCTCTGGAAGTAAGTTTTGGATATGAACTGCGTTGTGGAGGAAAAAAAGATGATTGTGAATAATGAAAGCCAGCTTACTCACCCTCATGCTCACATCATCGTGAGCATGTGTACCTTTTTGAGTCTAACCCCTTCCATCGTTCATCCTTCCATCTCTCTGTTTTTAGAGTTGAGGCACACACTGTTTAAGGAATAAAAAAAAGGTTTCAACGAATATCCCTGAATCAAAATAATATGGAAATGCTTTCTTATACATATTTGTAGAAAGAGAGAGAGGGAGACCAGTACAATTTCCAGGGCTCCAACTGATCCATTCGAAAAAAAACCGTGGAGCCGTCATCATGGATCAAAAATGTACCTTCACCAGAAGGAGAAATAATATATGCTTAGTATTACACGAGCGTGTGCATAATTAGGAGGGAACCGTCATCCATGCTTTGACTAAACAAAGGAAGGGAAGAAGTTTAAAAAAAAGTTTTGATAGAAGACAAAAATCTCCTGCTGGAACCACTGTAGCGGAGAGCACATGCATTAGGATTAGGATATAAGATTCTGTGAGTTTTTTTTTCGCTGTAATGCAAAAAAAATTGAAGAAAAAAGTAGCGATCGTTTGAAATGGTACGTCGTCTTTGAGAAGATTATAAAGTCATTTTGAAAACGACATGAGACATGAGAATTTGGAGGTAAGAGAAAAGATGTGATAGGGTTAAGAAACTCGCGGATCTGGCATTGTACCGTCGTTATTTTCTTCTTCGTGCGTCATGGTCATTATTAATTCACTCTGTGAATGTTTGTCCATGGTTAATAGAGCACACTGCATAGGCATGTATAGGCTTGTACCCAGAACAAAAAAAAAACTTGGCGGACGGAGGTTTGGACATGAGTTCGGAGCATGAGTAATTTGTAGAATTCGGTTTGACAATTTCATCAAAAATATTTTTGAAAGATAGGAGTCAAAAGGAATAAATAATTTAGGTATGATTTTAAGGACTTATACCAATGCGACTGGCTTGCCATGCCGTAACTTTGAATCCTTGGACAATGATGAATTTGTCGTCATGAGTTTTTTTAAAGGTTTCATTCCTCCGTTTCCATGGCAACCGGTTAGTTCTGTCCTGTTGCATATTGTGAAACTCTTGAAGATACATATCGAGGCTGTTTTCATTCAACCTCCCCTTACGCAACTGAACTGCATGTGTTCGAACTCGAGTTTTCTCCAATTTCCTTCCTGGAATAGTCCACACGATTGCCAAAAAAACAACATCCCGATTGCATCAATTGATCCATGATTTGTTCACGTTTGATTGTCATGACACGCAGTTTCCTTGTCCTTGGTTTTTCATATCATGCTTTATTTAAACTGTTTTTCATCCGCGTGAATGGAAAAGTTGCATGTGTTCCTCCATTAAAGTGCTACCACCACTCACAAGCGCCGAATAATTTATGCGCTTTCCATGTAAGGTGGCGGTGGTGAGTGTATTGTTGAGAGTGGAGATTGACAAGCATTCCCTTTGCGGTTTTTCAGCCAGCAGCGTTGATTTCTTGCCCTACAAGGTGTAATCAAGGTGGAATGTTTCCCATGCCTGAAAGAAAGAGAAAAAAATACTCTCAAAGAGAGAGAGAGAAGACATTCATTATCCAAGAATGATATAATATATCACGTTCAGAGAGAGAGAGAGGAACAAGTGTATGGCTAATTATAATGACTCGGGGATCTCTCTTGAAGCACATTTTCTCTCCGTTCCCTTTCTCAAAAAAATGATGATGAATGTTTCATCGTCCACCTTGTAACATTATTTGAGTGGAGAGGAAACATGGACGACACACAACAAATTCTCCATAAGGTGGCAAACTATATATGTAATGATATGATGTGAGAAGGAGCTCTCAAGTCCAAAACCAAGTTGAAAAAAATGGTGTGTTTTGTGTAGAGAAGCACATTTTTACGCATACCGTTGTTCATGTACATACCCCTTCTCTTATAATAATGATACATCATTCTCAAAAGATAAGTCGTCAATTTATGATTCCACTCTCTGTACTTTAATGTTTTTTCGTGTAAAGAAAAAAAAATCTTTCGTAGGTGTGATGATATGATGATGGCGTTGAAAATGGTGATGCTGCTGCTGCGTTCCGAATTGTGAAGTTCTTTGGACTGGATAATATGATCTCACTTTGATTCATTATCATCATCACGATTACTCATTGTGCACAGGAGGAAAAAAATGTTCTACAAAACAGCATTCTGATCGAGAGACGAGTGATCGCAGCATTCTCTTGGAAGGAAATACATACCTTCAGGTTAAAAATTTCTTTTATGCATGGCTCATATCTTTCGGAGCAAAAAAATAGATTGTAAATTGAAATAAGAGCATTTTATCAGCCAGTTCACGCCGGCTGGTGAAACACTTGAAGGAAGATTTTACTGGGAAAGTATGTTTTTTACTAGTTCGCTCTTATTTTTGCCTTGAGATTATAACTTTTCTGAAACTGAAATGTGCTCTTGTTATGATACAAAATGGGGCATATGATTTTCCATTTCAATTTCCCCTAAGATGAGCAAAATATTATTCGGTATACATATGTATCTTGTCATGTGCTCCATATTCTCAAGGAAATTACTTTAGCTCCGATAACATTTCATATAGACTCTTTGGAAACCGTAGACGAGGTTATATGTGAAATATCATATGCCCACCAACGTGAGTGCAAAAACGACTCAAAATTCAAGGAGACGCACACAGCGTCGTCAGTCAACATCACAAAGGATCCAATTTCCTCTCTGCGGAATCAGGAGTTTTCGCAGAAGTAATTAAGTCAATTCATGAGATTGAAGGGAGAGTAATTGCACCGTCTGCAAGAGTCAAATGCTCATACTCGTGCGAGTCAAGGCATCGTTAGCAGAAGCCTTTATGGGGACAAGGGAGGATAATCAACTTGGCCTTATGTATATATATGCAAAGATGATTTTAGACGAGCAGTTCTCAGTGACAATTAGTACATAGGTAAACATTACGCAAAGTCCAAGTAATTTGCCAGTAGCGGAAAGGGTTGTGCATCATGTCTTTTTAAATGCCATGCAATCATCCACAGACGGTTTTCTCGGAGACTTATGCATGGACAACTTATTTCTAGCCCACGGATTATTATAATTGCTGCTAGTTAATGGATGACATTTAAATTTGGACTGTACATATTTATTTTAGCACTCGTTTGATGGACTTGAATAGAAAGAGTCAATTAAAGTGTGAACTGTGAGCGCATTTCGACTTTCGACGCCTTTGACTGACGGCCCATGTGCCTCTGACTTATGACTCCGGTCTTATACATTCATCCATGAGAATGGACTGCGTCGTTAGTTGCACGTTTTCAGAATAAGTCAATGTCATTGAGTCCTTGCACCCTTTTCCCTGGCCTCGGAAGCACTCGCGAGGTGGAAGGCAACGACTGGAGGAGCAACGCTTTTCCCTAGTCTTTTGTCTCTCTCTCGTCCCTACATCTTTGTTGAGTGGCAGTGGCATGGCAGTGGCCAACACGAGGAATATTTTTTTTGTAGGTAGGCTCGGAAAGGAAAGAGCAGTTTTCTTTGTGTGAGACTTTATCAGTCCACCACTTGGCTACTTTCTCGAGAGCACTTCCCAGCGACCGCTCCAAGCAAGCATACTCCCCTTGCGACCTCGAATGAACCCCTAGCTTCTGGAGTGCATGTCAACTTTCCCTTTTCACTCCGCTATTCAATATATAAAATGTAAGTATGTGACTCACAGACAAATTCAGAAGGAACCATATCCTGGCTCACCCTCACTTCATCTCAATTGTTTCCAAGTGTTTGTGAGTAGATACACACACACTGCAAGGAAAAAGGCTGCAAAAAAACGCTAATAATATTCGGCTTGTGTGTCCTTCTGAGAAAATAAGATGCTCCTGCCTCGCTGACAAACAAGGATTTTGACCTGAAATGGGAAATGATGCTTGAAAACCTGATTATTTCATATTTTTTGGAGGAAAAAATAAGTGTTTCCAAGCTCGAGGAGAGAATATGTCAATATTCGTATGATTGCTCATTTCCATCCCTTGTCAACTTTCAATATTCCAACTTTATCCTTGCGAGCTGCGTATATGCAATAGAGAAGAAATTCAACGTGCTTTCTGCCTCATCTCTTTCTCACTCTGTCAATTTGACATGTCAAATCAGCATGTACCCATCTCCTATCAGAAAGGCGAGAGATGGAGATAGATTATTATTGTTTTCTCGGAATGGCATTGCTCCTCGTGACTTAATACTTTTAGAGATGTACCCCTTCCAACCTCCGAGCAAAAAAACTTTTTTTTATCTCCTCGTGATGGTGACGATGCACGTTGATGTTATATAAAGGCCTAGAGTAAATGGCACTGATCGTCGTGAGTGGTGACGTGGCTTCAGATAGGAATGCCAAGTGAACTCTATCTCCTCACAACCTAATGTTTTATCTGTGTGTGTGTGTGTGTGTGTGCACATGGTATCATGACCATGCATGACCATTACTAGTTGGTAGGTTGTAGGTAGGGAAAAGTTTTTATAATATTTCGTTGAAAAAAGAAGAATCTCTCTCTCTCCATCACCATCACTATAAGCTTAAACCTAGGGGATAAAAGCAGTGTGGTTGGAGAGGCGAGAGTGAGAGAAAATCTCAGTTTTTCACTAGCTTTTTTTTGTGTGCCTTTCTCACAAAGAAACAACTAGTTGTGTGTGTGTATACGTAACGTAATAATAACAATCACCAGTACTATCACCACTTCATCTAGGAGTCATGGCCACGGTCAATCCCATTATTTTACCTTAGCACGGTCGTTCTCCCACAAGAGTCGCGCAAGAGCTGAGTGCATGAAACCATAACTCAAATGGGAACATTGTATATTGTACACTTATTTTTTTTGAAATGTACAATGTATGTACCAGATCATTTTGTACCATGATCACATTGCATGCACAATTCTATGACGATGTAAAAAAGAGAATTATGTGAGTAGATGTATATGATGAGATGAGTGTTTCCTCTGACCGAAAATGGCAAAAGCTCTGGGTTATGAATAGAGCGTGTTACTTCACCCGGTAACCAAAAAAGTATCCATGGCTCATGCCAAACTCAAATTGAGCATTTTTTTAAAGTAAAATAAAAAATGTCTCTCTTAAACATCGTTTTAATTTTTGAAAAAAAAAACTTCTCCTTTCAGTATTTTTATTGCTGCTGTCAATGTCAATATTCTAAAAAAACTATGGGTTAAATATACAATGAAGAATTGTATTTCCAGCTTTTGACAAAAAGAAGAGCACCAGCTTTTAAATCATTGTCACAGTCTCTCGTTGACAAATGAGGACAGAGTGGTACTCAAAATATAGCTGATTGTCCTTCAATACACACATAATACTCGTATACATTCTCTAGCCTAATGGCTCCTATCCTTTCAAACTGATCCTTTTGTTCATGCTCTCAAGACTTGGGGAAGAATTTGTGTTGTTTTTCAGATTAAATACCTCACAGATTGACAATCCATCCGTCGTCAGTGTTGTAGATAGATACATATAGGCATTACATGCAGAGAACGCATGGGTCATGACCAATTTTGACAGCAACAACCTCCTGTCAAAAAAAAACTTTTTTTTCTTGCTTTGAGCTCCCTATCTCTTTCCACCCATGCTTTCAGTGCTGCATATGTCTCATCCACACACACATTGTACACACTTACTTACATGGAACAGAATTAACGACTCCTAATGACATCCACATTACGTATTCGAGAGACAAAGGAATATCATCGTGTTTTTCTCCATGCATATCTTCTGCCTATAAAAAGAGCCATCCAACTCCAACGATTCAACGCAGGCCTACACATTCCTCTCAATATCCCAATTTACTATGTATGTATATGCCTTCGACAAAGTCCATACTCGACTTTAGTCCAAGTAGTAAGTAATTTCATGGACCGTGAAGACAATGCTGCTGCTGCTGCTGCGAGGCATATTACTACATGCCATTTTGAAAAGGAAGCTCACGCCAACAAAACACAGACAGAGAAAGACAAAAGGCAGTTCAGAGAATGTGTGCAAGTGTGCATGAACCACACGATGAAAACGAAACTTTGATGTGGATATACAAAATGTATAGTTGAACTCATAGTTACGAGGAAAATTTTTTGAGAGGAAAGCAAAAGCATGAACAAAAAAAAATCCAGCGTGGTGCAGATATCAACCTACCCATGTGCTGGGAGAGTAAGCGTACACATGGCCAAAAAATTGATGAAAAAAATCTTTCCTTTTTGTTCGAATACCAAGTACTAACAAGTAAGTATGGACTACGAACCGTATTCCTTCCACATTCTACGTTTGCCCCTTCCCTCCGTGTATTCCCTGATGGTGTGGAATGGAATCCAGTTTTCCTTCTGTGTGAGAGAGGTTAAAAAACACGTATATTTTCCAGAGGCGCAATTATGTACGTACAAAGTATTCTTTTTTGTGCAATGTCTCATCATCATCATCATGATACACACCGTGGTAAATTGGTGCATGTTTCAAACAGAGGCTATGTTACTCATTCTGTGTGTAATAATACCAAGAGGAGAACTGCGGCTTCACAGATTCTTATTGCAGAATGAATGCGAGAGAGATTTTTTTTCACTCTCGCAGTCCATGCAATACTGGAGGGGCTTTCAGCATGTCGAGGATTCCGAGTTTGACAAGCCACGTAACCTCTCCGTAAGCCCGAGGAGAATGCCGTTGTAGCAAAGTATGACATAAGAGTTGGGCAACGCGAAACGTCACTTATTTTTGCCTCTTTTGTATCCTCTGCCGTGAATACCTACCTCCTTGTGCTTTCGGAGCACATGACAAGAGAAAGAGAGTTTCATGAGCTTTCTGCTCGCGTATGTACCTTAGTGAGTCGGTGTCCGTAAACTCCAATTCGATTAGGCCAGGATTCCTCTCTCTATCTAATGGAATTTCGTTTTGATGAAAACACAAATTGAGTTGATTAAATCAAGAGGGTTTTTTTATCTCAAATATAATTCAAGAAAATATCATGCTCCATGAATGTATCTCCGGATACATTCTAGTCGACAGTGGAATGCGAGGCTGAATTAAAGGAATGATAAATAAATTTGATTTGAACTTTACAGCCTAAATCCTAAATCCCTTAAGAAAGTTTGTTTTATATGCATGTGACACTTATGGCAATGGGAAGAAAATGCCATGGTTTCCAAAATACTTGTACTAGATGATACATATATACATAGGAATTGAATTATTAGGAAAAAATTAACTTAATGCTATATTTTTCGCTATCATACATCCATAAAATTCACTCTCGCGAAAAAAAAGAAGTTCTCTGCTCCAACAGACAAAAATGGTGAGCTTCAGAGTAGGGGGAGGAGTGGGTAAAAAAACGAGGCGAAAAAAAGTAGTTGACGATGAACATAATAACAGCGTAAGTGGTAAGCAGGATAACAAAACTGATGCGGTTGAATTTGATGTGAGTGAACCAAGAGGGTATATGAAGGGCAAACTCGAAAAATAAATCAGCTATTCCACATCATGATCACAGACACGCAGCAACAACAACAAATATATATATGCTCATAGTATGACATGCAATGCCATGGTAAACTTGTAAACCTGGTTGTATTTTTTTACGGAAAGGGAGTTTTTTTCTGGTGGAATAAAGAAATCTGCATAGGTAAGTAAATAGTAAATACGGCAAGTAACATGGAATTGAGCAGGGTTCGTATAAAGAGTAATTCTCCACACATAAGTATTTCATCTCATCATCGTCATCACGAACCATGAATATATTTCGCAGCAGATGGAAAAAAGTCGAGAGTCATAGCGTCCATGGAAGTAAAAAAAATGTATTTTCTCAGAGCCAAAGGCAACGCCAAAAAAATGTGAGTACAAAGTTTTACAAGAAAATAAGAGAGAAGGCAGACATTAGACTTTAGAGCTTCTTCTTTTGAGTAAGTACTTGAATACCGCTAAAATTCGATAGTCTCATTCATATATGTACATATGTTGACTTGAGAGATGTTCGTAAGCGCACACGCATTTACCACAGTTCATGGATAAATTTGAGGAGAGTTCGTGAACATGGCATTTATCAAATATTGTGCATTAGTTATTAGCGGAGAAATATGGTTTGAGACAGTTTCTCAGCTTCATTAAGTTCGGGCAAGATGGGATAGCAAGCAAATGTAGATACATACATAGGTATATACATTCTTACAAGAATCTTATATGGGAAAGGCTAATACGACGCTGATAGAGTTAAATAAGCGTAAGATATAATCTGCGGAGCCAAATTGCTGTGGGGTGGGAGAAATGTGCTGTATTGCATTTCAGCACAGGCCTGACAATGAGTGAGTTTAGCAATGTCCAATGAAAAGCAATTTTATTTTCCTAAAATTTAAAATTGAAACGATTTTAAGAAAAAGTTATTAAGAAGCACATCTAACTAGATTCTTGTAGAGAACTATTTTTACATAGGGAGTCGGCAATATTTGAACTATTGAGTTAAGTTACTTAGAGATACTCTGAAAAAAGTTTGTTGCATTTACTTACGAAAAGTTGATTTACAACATATCATTTTTGGCTTGATCAAAGTTGTGTACGTAAAAGGCAGCTATCCCATAATTAGAAAAAATATTGAAATAATTCCAAAAGGTATTCCAAATTTAAAGAAATACTCCCAGTTTTTGAAGACACTTGATACTATTCAACCTCATAGCCAAAGTTAAAAAATCATTGATGTAGAATCATCCTCTCACAATTGCAACTATAAAGGAAAAGTCCCAATCCCCAAATTCCGCCAATTCTGCGGGCCCTATATTCACACTCCAAATAGACAAAAGAAATTGGTAGAAACTACAAAGCCGGGAGTGAAATCCCGTGTAAATACTTACATAAGGGAACCGTAGGAACAAGATTGAATCGCCTTGCCTCCTAAAAAACATGCCTACTAAAAAATACGAGAGGCGATGAAAGGATCAAGCCATGCTTTTTTGTTTAGCCTAAGAAAGCAACATTTTGTGTCTACAGCCTTGCCATGCTACTTTCAAACTTTCAAAGCAAAGTTCGAGTTCTGAAAGGAAAAGCTCCTTACTTACATGACGTGCATTTTTTTTGGCAAAGCCCTGAAAGCAATTCGCTTTTGAGAGCAATGTGAGGCACAATCAGTCAAAGAAACCGGATCAAGATCTGTACAGTCCTATACTTAAAAAATATGCATTTATAAACACACACATAAAGCTTGTTCTATTCAGTATTTGGTTGAAGTCGTCGTCAACTAAAAGATATTCGCCACTACATGTAATTTCACATAATCCTCGCAAAAGAGGTACTGAAGAATTAGGCACGATCTTTTTCATCGCATGCTTTATTTTTTCCAGTGTGCATGTGATTTTAGGGCGAAAACCACGTTGGCAAAAAAAAGATTGCTCTCTCAGCTCCCAAAGTCAACAACTGCAACAGTCAAGTCGTGCTCATGAGCCCATTGTATGATTTAGCAGAGAAGAGGATAAAAAATTATTTTCGGAGTATATTGCACCTTCTTTCTTACAACCTTTTTCCTTTTCTTGTTCCTCACAGTTTAGTTCAAGTATGAGAGGAAAAAAACAAGTTTTACTTTTCTTCTCTCTCTCTCGTAAATGAGCAAGTTTATCCGCTTTATAGTTTCTTCATTATTGCCTTGGCGAGGTTATACCTGGACACACATATTGCATATATAAAAAAGTTGGAGACTGACAATGAGATAGTCGAGAGAGAGAGAGAATAAAAGCTGCTACAAACTCTCTTGCGCCTCTTTATTATTATCACGAAAATTGCCAACTTCCTATCGTCAAGACCTCGGCAAGAAAAATGTATCCAAGAGGGGTGATTACATGTATGCTGGAAGAGGAGGGAAATTACGCAGGCCTTTTTTCTTCAAACCACTCGTTGTCAAATTTGACTATTTATTTCCAGCGTGTTCAGAAGGAGTTGCGGAAATTGATGACAGGTATACATAATGTTAATTGTTGTGGAATGCTTTGATATCCGCTCTTCCTTTCTCTGGCTTTGCGCGGGACGTTACCTCCGACCTTAATTGGAAGTTGTGTAAAACTGTTTTGAGATGGGATTTCAACATTTATCTAATATGACAAAGTATAATGTACATGTCAATTTTGATGAGAGAAAATTATTTTTAAATTGGCGCATTTGAGACTTGCAGAAATTCTCGTTTATTGAAAACCTGATATCATGTGTACGATTTGCTAGCGAGAAGGAGGAAGGCGGGGAAATGCCCAAATCCATGATAATAATAATAAATAATAATAATAATATCACACCGCTCAAAACAGTAGTAGTATAGTAGTAATATGCATGATGATAAGATATTCAAATAAGATTTAAATGAATTGCAAATATTTACGGGACCGTTATCTCCGGGCCCATGTTGTTTGGCCAAAGGCCTCCGAGAATCAATTTATCATCAGCTCAATCGAATCGAGCCACTCTCCTACAAACTCATCGAGACCGTCACAACATTTTGTTTCCACTCACTTTTTTTTCTCTCTCTCATGTCTGATGAGAATCGTGACTTTCCAACGGAGCATGGCTCTCTGTGTTTTGAGTTTCAGAGAAATTGAAAATTGTGTGACATATTTTGCACATGCATATTTAATGTGAGGCTCCTACCACCACCATCACGAGGAAAATCGGAGCACTTGTCAGTTTCATTTATATCGATGAGCACATCTCTAGCAAAAAAGAAAGGCTTTTCTTGACTACGTATATTTGCACACACATAAGCCATTGTTCTAGTTTCAATTTGACTCGACTGGATGATGCACACAGCATAAAAGTACATGCATATATGCTAATTAATGTAAAAGCATGGGGAAATATATCGGTATCGGACTGAAGCCATCTCAACATTTTACGTGAGCTTTTTCTCTCTTTTTTTCCATCTGGAGCTTAGACACACTCTATCTTGAGTCTCGGGCAGAGTTCGCGAGCTTTTTTTTGTGCATGGCAACTATAAAGTGCGAACACAATTCCGTATTCCTGGAAATAGTCCTCAAACACGGAAAAGGTGGACAGGTGGTCCGATGAACTCATTCTCTGACAACAATAATTTATTCCCAATTTCCAATCTGTGTCAGTGAGGGCTAAGACGTGCATACATACTTTGAGAAAACTCCTTTCTCACAATTTCCTCCCATCACAGCAAACATAATTATGCATTATGCTTACTTGGAAGTCGCATTTTAAAGAGAAAAAATCACTTCCACGTGATTATTATAAAATTAGCCAAAAAAAACGTCATCTGAAGTGTTTAAATGTTCATACTCTGCTTTCAGATTGCATTCCTGTCTCTTCGGCTTTCCAAGCTCTCAACCTTTTTTTGCTCTGTGCACATTCCCATGCTTTGCAGCAGTTGTTTTGGAAGATGACAACGTGGGAGAGCGTATGCATGTAAACTTATGTATATGAACATAGGTACATACATATATAGGCACATTAGGTAAAACGCTTGTCAACCATGTGCGATACCATTAACCTGTGTGCCTAAGTATTTGTGTATCGCTGTCAATGTCAAATATGATTTCATCATCTGCTCTCAAAAACATTTCTCTGTTTAGTCAAATCATGTGTGTGCATGATTTTATTCTCCGTAAGTACATATGTATATGGATACGATGCAATGTGCTCTGGCTTCACACAGAAAAAAAATGCCAGCTTGTTTTCGTGCTACTCCAAAAGATAAAAATAAACTTTGATTACTAAGGTACAATTCCATTTCGAAAGGTGAGGCTTGTTTACCGCTCTCTCTTCGTTAGCATATGTACGGATACGTCACACGAGGACGAGAGAAACTGAAGAGAGAAAAAATCACACAGACTGAGACTGTGTCCAGGCCAGGGCAGTGTCTCTCTCTATACACAGATATGTGTGCAGAAAATGATGGGCGTTTTCCACTCTCTCCATCCAAGAGATTTTTGTGTCATCCAGTTCCATCACTGATCCTTGCAATAATATAATGTCATGTACATATATAAAGTTTCTTCAAGATTTGTGGAAAAGTTTTCAGAGAGTGTCTTCGAGGCTGCTGATTTTTGTCAATTTGGTTTCTATTGTTTCCACAGACATTCTCAGTCTTGCATAATTACAATAGATGATGAGACTTTGTTTTGGTCACACTTTTTCCTTTCGAGAGACAGGTAGCTGATAGCAATGAATAGCTTAAAAAACTACATAATATTCAGCAAAAATGAAACCACAAAGCTCCTGGAAAGTCTGCTGGATGAGGATGAGATGATGATGAAGCAAGTTTCGTGAGTTTTAGCATGCATACATCTCATGCTCATTATGTCATTATGGAATGTTATTGGCTCCACGATGAAACCAACTTACTGACTGCTGCACTGGCTCATTGTCGTACGAACGAACCTATGCTAGATATGCGGTGGCAGTGGCATTACGGCGAAAAAAAAACTTTCCTTGATAACGTTTTCCTCTTTGGCAGCGCGCAGATAGCATGTATTTATGTAAGGCTCTGTGTAATTATTATTATGGGTTTCCAATGCGAGAGCCACAATTGACGAAGGAGATAACACTGCTCTCATCATCATCAGGACACAGATTCCATGTGAAATGTGAAATGCATTGTCTCCTGACGTTCTCCCGTTTTTGATGATGTTTACGTACTGTTGTGTGACACCTCACCCCATCATCATATATATTTACGTATACAGAAAAATACAGATTTTTTATACATGATAGTAAATACGTAACACAATACTACAATTGACAATGTTACGTATCACTTTCCACATGCTTTTTAATTCAATTTGCTTTTTTCAAGGGGAGCACCAGCAGATTTCGGGGAAACGGAGCTGTGCCAGTGGCAGATAGAGTGATAAATATAAAAGATGAAGAAAAAAAACTTTTCCAAGGTTTCCAGAGACGGAGAAAAAAATAATACATTTGCATTTCCCCTCAATCTGTTCATCAATCATCAAAAGGAGAGATTCCCTTTGAAGTGAATGCAACGAAGAAAAAACTTTTTGTGAACTTTTTAGTAATTCTTCTTTTGCTACGACAAAGCTCAACAAACTCTCTGTCTCGGTGAGTGAGTTCAGCTTCTCCACAGCCCGTATCTACGTAAAGTAAGGAATGGACGAATGGTTTTTTTCTCTCTCTCAAGTCAAGAATATGAGAAAAAAACGTGTGCTCTGCTGAAATGATACTACATTTAGGTACGCTGTATTTACAACCGCATACTCACACATTTTTCCCCTACAAACGTGTAAGATGTAAGACAAGAAGTATTTAGCAAAGCCTTTTTTCCGTCTTCTTTTATGAGAACACTTTATATGCAAAAATTGGGATAAAAAAACGAGCTCCTCGTCCATCCGGTTATCGACCACGACTTGCTTTCCGTCCCTTTCCTCCCAGCAGCCTCAGCTCGAAACTTATAAGCTTCTTTTTTTTCAGGGTAAAAGCTTATATGTACAGCTCTCTACACACTTTATTAGTCGTGTTCAATTTTCCCCCCGAATTATTTCACACGGTTCTGGTGAAGAAACGCAAACTTATTTTGTTTCATGGCATCAAGTTATTTTTTTCCTTTTTGGAATAAAGCCTTTATACCTATAATATGCGACTATACACAATACCCAATACCCACTTTCCTCATAACGTGGAACGGAGAGTCGCTGTAGCTAGTGGCAGTGGCACAATGGAAAGGCAGACAGAGAGGAAAAAATTGTATTACTCATCTCACACACTCAAGCATGGAAAAGAGTTGTGTGTTTGAAGCTGTGCAAGAATCCTTTTTTCCATCTATCTCTCGTGTCTTATGCTGAAGAGGCGGAGAAGCACACGCGGTCTCATTCCAGCAGCACAATGTGAGGAACAACGCCGAGTCGAAGAAAAATGCTGTTGAAGGAAAAGCCTAGTACTAGTAGTGATTTGGATGTAGTCAATAATAGTGTGGACACATTTAGTACACACACACAAAGGAAAATATAAAGGAGGATTTCTCCAGCTCCAGCAAAAGCCAGGTTGATTGGCATCCGATGCTATTAGTAGACGTAATATAGGTGATTGTTTGTACAGAGAGGTTTTTCTATTTATATACATATGAGAATCAGAAGGCAATCATGAACCATGATTTCACTTTTCATCGTCTTGCAATCACCTTCCATCCGAATCGAATGCGAGGGAAGATCGAAGGATTCGGATCAAGCTGGGAAATACCCGGTGAACAATAGAATGCAACAACTCTTTTTTTTAAGAAAGGTGCGCTGATGCTTCCAAGATTGCTTTTGAGCGACTTTAAGCCAATCCTAATTAGATTGGTTGGGGAACCAATTGAGCTCATTTCCCCACTGCCAGGAAAATATACTTCATCGTCACCATATATGTACTTATACGAATTGCGTGAATTCATTTTTTTGGAAGAAAAAAAAGCAAACTGGAGTGAGTGGAAATGGGTTTTGATGAAGCAAAAAAAATAACTCTCGCTCTCATCCTCAGCCAGATATGTACTTACATATCGTCTTTAGGTAGATACGTAATGATAATGATTCATCCCGAGAGTTGTGCACTGCGAATCTTTTTTTTTTCGAGTAAAACGTGGAAATAAGGGAAAAGCATGTATTCTTTTCCTTGAAGCACAAGCATTTCTTCCTTTACTTTTTTCTAAGATAACGCTGAATGATTCAGTTCTATTTCTATTTGTCTATATGGATTCAAGCAGAGAGAAAGAGACGCGAATTTTTTTTCTCTCTCTCTCTTCGTCCTATCGTTCATTTCCATTCTTCCAAAAAAGAAATGTGTAGTCTCATGCTCTCACCGTTCTTGCTCTTGATATACATACATACATAGGTACATATCAAAAATCCAAAGAAAAGGCCATTTCGATGATAATACTTTTTTTTACGAAGCCATGCTTGTGTAACGTGACGTAGTGCATTGGAAAAACGCTTTGCTTTTTTTTCCCTACAGCTCCTACAGCTCTTTGTGAAGCCGAGAGACAATTACACAGAGAAAAAAGAGCGGGGAGGAGGATACCACGATATATTGTTGTTAGTACATGCTTTCAGCATTTTCAAAGAAACGGGCACGACGACGGGAAAAAGTTTTTTTTCTTGTTTTTTTGCCCTTCTCCGCATTCCCTCCCTCCCTCTCTCTGTCTCACTCACTCCGCGTTCTTTTTTTTACATAATCCGAACCAAAGAGAGAGAGAGAGGCAAACTCGCTCTCCGTAAGGTTTAAGTGTAAGTGTATTCAAATATATAATATATGAGAGAAAAAGCACGAAGGAAAAACAAGGATCACATCATCATCATATCTCAACCGAGAACTCAGCTCAAGCTAGAATAATGCATCACCGTGAATGAGAATAGGGGCGAGAGTAATGCAATGCCTTTTGCATTCGACTCTGAGACACGAGAAATATACACGGCATTGTTACATATATTATGTAGATTGTAGATGCATATAGACTCACTCACTTTTTGTTTTCGATGAAACGAACTGTCAACCTTCTATATGCCTATTTGGAAGTTGAGAAGGAAAAAAATGTGTGTTTTTTTTCGTTTTCTTTCTTTTTCAGAGAGTAAAAAAAATCAAGCATGGCTTGCATGTGTACGTGTTCTCTTACGATATTGAAAATAAATGCACACAAACACACACTCACACACACGCTTTTGCTTCACTCTCGCCATGAAAAAGCATGAGAGAAGTTCCCTTCGAGTCGACTTTGATCGTAATACACGTTGTTCGTTTCGTGGAGATGTGAGAAGCACAAGCGTTTTTGAGCTTCATGCACACAGCTACAAGCTACAAAATACACACATGCAGGGAAATAAAGGTAGGGATATGCTCTGAAGCAAAGTGGGGAATGGGCTTCGTCGTCGTCGTCGTGGATTCTACAAATGTCTGCATTTTGTGTGATCAAGCCCAATGTGAAAAAGAGTGTGTGCATGTTGACTATCCACGCTCTCGCCAGCTCCTGTCAGTTTCCATGCAGTAGCCAACGAGGCCGGATAGAATGGTATAGTAGTGGTGGTGGTGCCACGTGATCACAAAGATAATTATTTCTTAACGCTGTTTTAATTATAATTGTAATAATTATTACGTAAATCGTCGAGAGAAGGAAGGGAATAATAAAAAAGTGATTTGCTTCAGAAGAAAAGACAAAGTTTTAAGTTGCCCTTTCTTTCCTCAAGGAACTCAAACGAGGGGGAAATTACTAAACGGTTTTTGGAGAAAAAAGTGAGAAATAGTACACTTTTTGCAAGACATTTTGAAAAGAGACATTTTTTTCGAAGGTGTTTCTTTTGGAAAAGCCAGACTGAGTTAAGTTATATACATATACTACCTTTGACGTAGGGCATAATAAGTATGAAGCTATTGTCGGAACTGTAATTCTAGGAAGCTAACCACATTTTCTAGCGACTACATACATACATATTTTGTGTTTGATGCGATGATGTGCTTCACCCCGTTGTGAGTTGCTCTATGCAGAAGACACAAAACTCCAAAAGTTGGTTCGGTACAAAATACATGAGTGGATTTTTGCATAATCTTTAAAAAAAACAATATTGTCCGAGTTTTTACTGAGTACTAATTTACCCGTGTCAGAACAGTGTGTGAAGTTTCTGTGAAATATGGAATGAGAGTCGACTTAAACTTTTCATAACATTAAAATATAATTCAACTTTCCACGAGTGGTTTCTCGATCAAGACTGATGTACATGAATTTACCAAGTTTTTCTTCGGACTCTCCACGAGACACGATCTTATATGACCTTTCCGAGCGAAGTACATAATAAACTTACAGTTTTTGCATGAGTTGTACTGTTTTGTCAGAGACGAAAAGGAAAACGTTTTTGTTTCTTTCTCTACACAGCATTTCACAATAAAATACTTGATAATGTGTATCTTTCTCCCTCTGCCTTAAAACCACTTTTTCTACACCAAATCGTATTTTTGTTCTAGTGAAGATTATTTTTCCACCTTTTTGTGCGACTCTGAGAAAAAACGAAACATATTTCCAAGCATCTGGATGGAATGTAGGATCGGTATTTTAGGTGAGTCTCTTAAGTAACTAACTAAATACTATAATTTCTTGTCATACATACATTTTTTCTCCGCGATACGATCAATCTCAGGGATATATAGAGAAATTGTGCTGATGCAGAGCGGAAATTCCATGAACTTTGAACCCTCTCTCATTGCTCATTGGCCATTTTCGTGCAAAGACTCTACATCTCCACATTTTGTAGAGCGTCGTCATCATCACACACACAAAAGCTCATCTATGTATATCCCACTCTTCGCTTTTGAACTTGTTTAGATGCGCTCGCAGAGAGAGAGAGAGAGAGAGAGAGAGAAGCGAATAATAATAAAAAAAGAAGGAATTTTGTTGTTTCAAAAAGGAGAGAAGGGTGGTGTTCTCTCACTGCCAGAAGAAAGTGATAGTACATAGATATAAAATATAAACCCAAAGGGGATTAGATGAACGACATATCGCATCCTCCCAGCAAGCATTGTACATTTATGTAAACGCGAAGAGAGAGAGAACACGTGCATACTGTATGAATTTTTTTCTTGGTCGCTGTTTCCTAAACTACCAAACCACCAAATATTGCACTTGTGTGTGTGTGTAAGTTTGTAACTGAGAATTGAACTGAAGCTGAAGAGTTTTGCCTAACATCCGTTATATTCCAGAGAAATATATATATTTCATATATATATTTTATTCCATAGTGAGCATCCAGCGACGCGTCTCTGAGAGTTCAAGAGTGTCTACAATCCACATGCAAATGCCTACTGCACACGAGGATGGGAAGCAACTTCTTGTAATCATCTGCAGTGGACTTTTAGCTGACTCATTTGCTCCTCGGAGAGAGAGATAAGAACGAGAGTTTGATTGGGATGGCTATACCTAATGACTAATGACACTTTGAATCAGTGATTGTGAATACTTACCATTCACTCATTTTCACAATGCACTCTTCTGCAAAGGACAAGATCTTGAATTAATAGAACTCATCTGAATCTGATTCTGATATCTGAATGGCATGCAAGATGGCTTTGTAAAGAGACACACGTAGTAGGCTTTTTTTGCGCGTCTCTCCATCCAGTCGAGCCAGAGTGACAAAGAAGACTTTTCCCATTGCCCACAACACCGAGGGGAACAGTAGAAGCTTTTTTATATGACGGATTATCTCCTTCCAGATAAAAAAGACTTCTATCGTCTATAAAACATCAAAAATATATGTAGCGTTGAAGACGATCTTCCAGCAAAAAAAAAAACTTTACATGGGTTTTTGGGAGTGCATTGCATAGCATGTACCACAGCAACGTCACTTCTGGACATTGACTTTTCCATTTCAACTGAAAAAAGGGGAAGGCAGGAAAAAAACTAGCGCATTTTTTGGGTTGAGTGTAGCTTGCAGCATCACATTTACAAAAGGATAGATGTGTGAGTGCCCACTGACCACATGAAATATAGGCAGAAAAAAACACTCACACACACCAGAAATTTTTGTGTTCCAAAGACATTGGACATTGTATTTACAAGCACTAACCATTTCCCCAATCTCGAGTGACAAGTGTGCTAATACTTAATACTCGCCCTATCGTGTATCTCTCGTGAAACAATTGTTTGGCCCAGAGGAAAAACTCCATTGTCACCAGAGAAGAGAGAGAGAAATACAAAGCTGCTTTGAAAAAAAACTCACGAGTATCACATTTGCAAAAAAAAAAAAGAATTCATCTTCTTCTCGTAAAGTGTAGCAGAAAACGCTATCGTTCTGCAACGTCAATGAGAGACGCAAGTCTCCTCAAAGCTGAAGGAAAAACTTGACTTGTTTTTGGATCCGCAGGAAAATACATGGATGCCATGCTCCCAGCTCCTTCACACTACGACAATTGGACGTGAAGAAAAGAAGAGCAAACACATCATTTCACTTCATTATACTTGCATCATCATCATCTTTTTCATCATCAGAACATATAGTTGAGAGATAGGGAGGAAAGGCATATATTTCTATGATATGCACACTGATACAGCAGCAACCGTGTAGAAAATCATCGTCTTCACTTCATCCTCATCATTATTATCCCCAGTTTTATTTTTCTGAAGAAAATAATACCACGTAACGTAATCATCGTCATCAGGAGGAGCAGCGAATGAGAGAAAGGAAGACAACGAAAACGTTTGATGTCAACCAGGGGAAAACACTGACTCTGCACATGCATGCATGCATGATATCAACTTGTTTTCTTCAAGAGAGAGGAAAAAACTGAGTAATAACAGTTTTGGGGACACAGCTGACACTAAGCGAAAAAAAAGGTTGACAGTTGAAGAAGAAGAGATCTTCCACGAAACAGCTCTTTCAAAATAAAAAAAACTGAAGTATATGAAATGAATGACACACGGGAGTAAATGAGCACAGATGCACAACTCAGTTTCATGCTAAATCGCTAAATCAGAGGAGGCAGAGGAAGACGCCAAGGGAAAAAAATCTCTTTTTTAAGGAGGAAGGGAAGTGTCGTAAAACACGATTAAGTTTTTTTGGAGGAAAAAAATGGTCTTGAAGTGCATTTAATAGGGAAGAAAAAAGCACGGACTAAATTGGAGTTGCACTGCTTTTGACGCAAAAAAAGAATTTCTGTTTTTTAGAAAAGGAAACAACTTCCCCCGTGCGTCCTCATTCATTCGGAGATACATTATAGCCAAAAAGTCGGGTTTTTTTCTCACTCTTTTTCTAGAGTAGTAATAATTTCTTACATAAGATATGAGCTCAGTTTTTGAATGTTACCCAGTAATTTATTAGTGGAGAGCGGGAGTTGATTAGATTCTTGTGCGAGTCAGTCTGTGTAGAGAGATAAACACAAGAAAGAAAAAAAATTGTCAATGTACCTTTTCCCCGGATGGAGATAAACAAAATTGTAAGGCACTGAACTACATTGCAAAACGCAAAAAAATTCTTCCATTAGATTTACACGTGTTTTCAATGGCATTTATATAACCTGAATAAAAGGAGATCACGGAGAGAGGTGAAAGAAGAAAATAACTCTGTAACTGAAAGATCGTCATTAGTTGATTCTTACGAAAAAAAACATTGTGGTAATATATTTATATTATATATGTATGCATAAATTATGATTCCAGACACACAACTTTTTTAAAAAAAACAAGAGAAAGTCAGTAGCCAGTTTTTCCTTTAGATTTTAAACACAAAGAAGCTAAATTTGTTTGGGTGAAAGTAAAAGGAAAAAGAACTCGCTTTGCTTCGAGAAAAATATATATACATTCGTTTAACAAAAGTTTAGACAAGACAACAATGTGGAATCTGTAAACCAAAGAGTACAAAATATTTTGACTGTATGAAACTAGTACATCCTGAAGCAAGTAATAATCCATTTTCAAAAGAAAGAAAAATTGTTTTTAACACGGAAATTAGGAACTTGTTTATAGACTACAAAAAAAATATTGTAATTTAATGCAGTTTTTTTAGCGTCGTCATCACAGTCTTTTTTCCAAACATTTTGCCTCTTACTTACTATGCAAAAAAATAGTTTTTACGAGTTTGTATAAACTAAGCTGATACTTTAGAGATTGAGTCTGCGCTAAGGATAAAATATAATAGTAATTCATCTCTCAATGTATTAACGAACAAACTGTATCGAAACAAAAAAAAAATCTTTGCACTTTGTCTCTCACTTTTGTATTAGCATACATATTTATAGTTATTAAACATAAATTGTAATCTAAGTCACGTCAAGTAATTCAACAAGCCGAGAAAATTTCCAAGAGCGCATTCAACAATTTTTTTGCCCTGTACACATACCGTGTCACTGGACTATATCGTTAAAGCCCTTCTCTAACGACTTTCTAAAAAGGAAGGCAAGTGTGAAGCCAAGGTTGCAATTACATTCTCCGAAAAAAACCCTCATCCACATCAGCAGCCCACTCTAGAAAATTTCGAGCGATTCTCCGGAAATCAAATTCCCCCATCATTAGGAGCCAAGCATAGCATTTTTTCCACTCGAAGACTTCTCATCAAAAGGCACAGGGTTCAGTTCAATTCAACTCCAAGAGCTTGTTTCCAGGGAACCTCGGTGTGAAATTGAGTAAACGGCGAAGTAAACACCTACAACAAGAGAAGAGCGACGTTATATGCTAGCGACATCGCGCAAGAAACCGGTGTCTCAAGCCTCTCTCTCTTCCCTCAATACTATTTATATTGACGAGAGCACGTGCATAACAGTGTCAAAAGGAAGGAAAAAAGTTTTTTTCTCTCTTCTCCACTTCATTCCTGGCAGTTCCTACACAGTCTCATCTCAATTCCCTCCCAGGAAGGAAAGCTAGAGCTCAGGAAATCATCAGCTAATTGCATTTCGATTCCAACTGCCGTGAAAAACTGTCGAGATTCTTCAGTACTTGAGTACGTACGTATGTATATGTCCGCCATCCCATTTTTCGGGGAAGACGGAAGGTGAAAATCCCAGCAAGCCATAGAGAGTCGGTTTAAAATCTTCATTTTTTCTCTCTCTTTTATCGAGTCGGATGAGGCAGCACTGAAATTCCTGTCTTTTTTCCTCCATACTCTTACTCTCTCCGAAAGCAAACTCTGAAGGAAGAGTGTGTATGTACTCACTGAACACTACAACTGCATGTGTACTACGTGTAAATGAGTGCATATTCGAGAGAAGCCTGCCATTTCTGAAGGAGCTACATTATTACCGCATTTCAATACACACCCGCTGAATCGTGTGTGTGTGAAAGAGAAAGAAACAAGTTCACTTTTCCACATATATGCAACAATAGTACAAGCTGTGGCAGCGAAAGGAGAAAACTTTTTTTGTGTGCATCGGTGGAGCGAAAGACCGACTATTTCTGAGTATTCCTCGCTCCATCTAAAAAATCCAAACGCAGTATCAGCAGCAGCAGCAGCAGCAATTCATGCAGTCGTCGTACTATTTGAGTCGGTATTTCGTATATATGTAAATACTTAGATTCGTATATATATATATATCTATATAATTCAAAAACGCGGCGGTGGTGTGGATGCTCTCTCGAACACACGGCAAGCTTGTGTGTGCTGTCGCGGTGTAACGTAATACAAGGCAGAGAGGAGAAGCTTTGAGATTCGAAAGAAGCTAAAAAGCGGGCGACCTAAGCAAGAGCAAGTAAAAAGCAACAAGCCCAGCCAGGGGATTCCGTCGATAAAAAAGAGGTTTATTGATCTACTCGAGGCAAAGCCACGTTGGCTGCTTCTGACATAAGAAAGCGAAGCGAGAGCGAAAACACAAAAACAATTTTTACACAGCACACGGGGAAACGGCGGAGGAAATAGAAGAAACTCTTTGAAGGGGAAAAAGCAGCCTGTGTCTAACTCTCACTCAGGCCGAGAGACCAAGAATCGTTTTTATTCCTAGGCTTTCCCCAAATTTTTTCTTACCTTTTTTCACCAGAAGAGAGGCACACGAAAAAAAGCGCATGTGGTAAGGAAATAAGGAGTACGACGGAACAGCGAGAGAGAGAGAGAGAGAGAGAGAGCTAAACTTGTTTACCTGATGATACATGGCTTCTACTTGACAGCACTCTTATAGAGCCACTTCCAACCTCCAACTCCATGTGTTCCGTCTCCTGCGACCCCACACCGAACTCATCGGAGCAAAGTAGTACGAACTAATATCAGAAGTCGAAGGGGGAAAACACACACCAAAAATTTCGAGTCTTTTGTGTGCACTCATATCTACAAGAGCTGAGAGAATACACCTCATAATTCCCGTTTCCTGCGGACGAGGAAGGCTTCGAACAAAGAGCTTTTTTCCCATACGCTCTCCGAGGAAATAGTCTGCCTTCTGACTAGTTTTGCGGTACTTATGCAAACTCGTCAAAAAAAGTCACTCCTCCAATAACGTGTGCTAGGAGTACCATCACCATCGTCATCATCACCAGCAGCAGCAGAAGAAGCAGCTCCTTCATCTCACGAGCATTCTTGTCCATGCGCTCGTCTCCCCCAAATTAATTAATTTCCCGCGAATTAAAGAAGAACACCTCTTCAAAAAGCAGTGGGCCAAGAGAAAGAAAGAAAAAAGAGCCAAGAAAGATACACACACACAGCTTTTTTTGAAGCGTCTTTGTGTGCCCCTGAGGGAGAAACACATAACGCATAAGCTCTCTTTCCTCCATATTTAGTGGAAAGTTAAAAGTACTTTAATTTGGTGGGAGTATACTCATCTAAAGAATATATTTAATAGAAGGAAGACGGGAAAAGTCGATTAGCATCATCATCATTCTTACTCATCGCCAGAGTCGCGTTGTTCCATAATAGACAAAGTGAGACGAGATACTGACTTCATCATCCTCATCAACGACGATAAGTAAGTGTCTCCACTTTTAAGTGACTCACAAAGCAGACACACACGTAATAACGTACTCTCTTAGATACATTTTTTTTGCGTATGCGTAAACGTATTTATCCACATAACGGCTCAGTGCTGAACACGAGTGTAGAGAGCGGAGTGTGATTTTTTTCCCTGTGCAAGAGCAGAGACGCGGCTATTTGTTCGAATCATTTACTACATACACATACATAATATACTATTATCATTCGAGTGTATTAATAAGACATCGTCACTTCTGCCACTTGTTTCTCCAGATTTCAGAGCAGTTCCAACTTTCAACTTCCTCTCCGACACCAGTCACAGTTCAGAGGAGGACTTGCATCTACGCCTATCGGCTGATTAAGGAGATAGTAATAGTTGAGACAGCCTGTGCAGTTTTTTTCTTTGTGTGTACATTTTTATTAAAAATTTAACGAAGGACAATTTTGTGCAAGTAGTCAATGACTCATCAATAGATATTTACATAATATAAGACAATAACTTATTATTTTGAGAGAGATTGCGGAGGACACAAGTATAAAAACTCGGAGATAAAGAGTCGGAGAGAGAGTTTAGCGTGTGCAGTCACATTTAATTACTCCATTCTTCTTTTCCTAACTGTAAAACCTGAGTTTGTGTGAGCTCTGCCAGCATAGACAGCCAGTGTGGATTGGGACGAGGAGCAGATGACACTCATTCTCACACAAATTATTCTTACGTAGCACATACACAAATGTGACTTACATTTTGGAGATTCCAATAAAGCAATTAATGCCCCATTACGTCTCATCAGGAACGACTCAGTTTGGTTCGTCAACTCTCTCGAGCAAACATATCGTTTTTGTGTGTGTGTGTGAGTCTCTCTCTTTCAACTATATCGCGTAATCATCGCATCTTGTGTATTCACTAATCAGAGTGCACAAACTCTCTCAACCTGTATACGGAAACATTTGAAAGTAGGAGCGACAAAATATTGTCACTATAATAACCCATCCAAACGACCTGTATAAACAGAAAAAAAGATTCTTTTGAATGTGTGTCGTGTCATCCTTTACTTTTTTGTAATACTGAAAAAAAATTCTCGATTGTCTCATACTTAAACATCGGACAAGTGATAGAGAGAGGATATATAGTGTCAAGCATAGGTTGCCAGATTTTTTTTTACATTATCTCTATATAATATATTTTTTTCGCTGGAAAGGCTCCGTCAAGAACGCCCAAAATTCGGTTTATAATGGGACTGGAAACACTTCTTGAGGCTGCTAAGTTTCTGGAGTATCAAGCGGAGGTTGAAGCACGTGGTAAGTACTCGAACCATTTTCTTTCTCTTTAATTTTTTTTCTTCCATACGCTGTGCCACATAGAACTTAGCTTGAGCCACAAGCAGTCAGGCAGTTTTTTTTTCACTTGGGCTTTTTGCCTCTTTCACAATGCATGTGCTTCGCAGAGGATTTCCTCTCTTTTTGGTCGCCGTAAATACTAAATACACAATTCGTATGTGATTCGTATCATCGCCAAGACGAAAAACGCCAGTGCTTCTTCATGCTACAGTTGTGTTTTTTCAGAAGGAGAATGGATATACACAATGTATATCACAGCCACATTTACTCACACAGAAATGCGACAGTCGCTGAAGAAGCAAAGCAATTCCAACAAATAGTAGTCTCATACTTGTACACATTTTTGTCATCACGACTTTCTCGAACAGCATACGAATAGTTTTTCTCCTACTCGAGTAAATATAAGTCAGTCCATTGATGTTGTTTCGTGGATTAGAAAGACTGCTGCTGCTCTTTACTACTTCCCATCGACTTGTGTGCATGTGCACACTCTCTCCATCCATCCATGGATCCATGTGTGTGCTCTTATATAAAGGCCTGAGCAATTTCCTAAATGAGATTTGGTGTTTTGGAATGCGTGTGTGCAAAATGTGTTCCTTGTAAATACTTATATACTTCTGCTGACTCGAGTCAAGAGAGGAAAAAAAACTACGTAACGTTGGCTCTCCGTTTGGTTTCATGTCATATTCACTTTTATTATATTCCCTTAGTTTTAGGCCTTCGCGTTACTCCTCAGTTTCTAGCCGTAATATGTGCCATGGCCAAAAACACGAAAATATATATTATTCTTATTATGCTAGAGTTTTTCCTCATTGCACTCTGCAACATTCTTGTGATTGCATCACACAAACTTTATTTTATGCTATGGTAGTGTTTCATATACTTCATTATGCGATCTAAATAGGGCCATTTTATTTGCACTGAAAGAGAGTCAAGTCAAGCCAAGCTAAGCCAACATTGTTGCAGATTGTGCATAAAAATTGCAGCCCAATAATAATACTGTTGCGATTGCTGATTTTCTTTTATAGTAGGCTGCTGTTTTGTAACAAATTGGAGGCGATAATGTACGTTTTTCGCTGACGAGCAATCACGTGTGTGATTCATTAGTCCTTAGCATGTTTGAAATGAATTTTGTATGCATCGCAACCATTGTTTTATTCCTCTTAAAGGGCTCATATGCATGTGCATGGCATAATTTTTCTCTCTTTCAGTTTCAGTGTCTTTGAGTCATGACACGAACTCTCTGTAATTTTTTGCTGCATTTTGGAATTGAGGAAGCCTTCTTTTGATTTGGGAAACGGTGTAATGCAGAAAGCCTAGAGTAAATTTAGTGTGCTTCCGGTTGTATGTATTTACCACGTAACATGCATTTTTTCCTCATTATAAGCCCAAGCTAAAAAAATTAGAAGCGAGTTTTGGCGTTGCCAATCCAATGCAATATACTTAAGTTAGGATTTTGAAGATGACGTTTGCATTTGTCAGAAAAATATTATTAAAGTAAAGATGCTGCTCACGATGTATCATGTGAGGGATATACGTAGACACAGGTAGAAAAATATTGCTGCAGCGTATTTACCCACCTACAGCAAGAATGTCTTCCATCGGGGAAAAATGTGGTACAAAGTATCAACGATTATAAGATGCATTCTTCGAGTCGCCACATGGAGTGCATTTATTCACATGTAAGCAATACACTCATAGCATGAACATGAGGCTTTGCCTGTCAAAAAAAAAAACTTTGAGATTTCTGATGAGAGACAGTGTGTGGTGTACGTTTTGCATGCAACTCTCTCACATTCTCATACGCATTGCATCACGTGGCGTAGAGTCATCGTGCATTCGTAACATACGAAAAGTCGTTTTGTGAGAATTTTTTTGAGCAAGTACAGTACAAGAGCAAGAGATGATTTCAATGAAATGGTGGAATACTACTCGAGTCTCGGGCAGACGGAGAGATGTAAGCTAAAAGTTGGCCACTCTCAGTTGGATAATAGTATATAGGAAGAGCCTGTGCAATTCGTAATGATATCATCGTGCAACGTTGTTCGCCTGAACGTACACGTTGCACTCTTCTTGCCTAAAAAATAGCATGGGATATACTCATACTACGTGATTACGAGGAGTGAGTATATAGCGATAGGAGATAAGGGCTAAATGGGATGATCTAATGAGCATGGCTTAGACAAGAGAGAGAGAATGAGCCTCGATCTCGATCGTCATTCCGCAGGAGCCTGAAGGTGCTTCCCTCCTTTCAAATGAATTGTATTACTTTTGTGGCATACAATGAAAGGGAGAGAGAGAGAATGATGATGATGTATATTCAGGCAGAGATTTTGACAGATTCATGCTACTAATTGGAGGTGTGCAAAACTCCATAGTTCTATGTTTCGACTTGCCAGCTTTTCTGATGAAATACTGAAATAGCAATTCGGCTACTGGCACATGATTCCGAGTAGGCCTTGTTTCAAATTTCGATGTGGGAGAAAAGTCTAATGTTGCGGAATAGACAGGGCTGTGAGGTTCCATGTTCCACCCAGTCTTTCATGAATTTTGCTACTATTTATTAGCAAAACCTACAATAGACATGTTCGACTTGATATTATTATTGAGTCGAATTCAACGAACTCGGTTAGGCAAGAAATTTTTCCACCAAGAGCATCAAATTTCTCCATGCCTCTTCCACCCATGCGTTGTTTTGCTTTAAATAAGTGTGCCCAATTACAAAATTCTTGATAGTCTGTATTTTGAAAACTGTTTTTGATGCTGTCTTCCACCCACCTCGACTCTTACCCTGTACTTTTCCGAACCTCTCGGCAAAGGTTTTTTTTCTCTCTCAATCTACATATTAATTAACGATAGACATCTGCCGAGACACGTAGAAATACACCTCTTACGTTAGTAGAGGAAAGGAGCTTTTCGAAACGTCAGCTAAACTTTTTACGTGCTCCTCTCCTATTCACATAGCACAATGTGTGCAGAGAGAGAGAGAGAGAGAGAGCACACACACATATCACACATTCTCTCTCAGGGAAGATGCTGTTATGCAGCACAATTTTTTTTTTGCTAAAACAGTTGTGTACAACATCCGATAAAAGGATCTCGCGTTTCAGTTTCATAGAAATTGCCTCTACTACGCTAACACAGAAAAAGCTTCATATGATAATGTGAAAAAAAAACAAGTGAATGAGGCGGATGAAACTGCTGCTCCTCATTACGAAGATAATACCCTGATGATGATTGCATTACGTAAACTGCACTTTAGCTGCCACAAGACTAGATACTTGAGCTGTCTCTATGTGACTATGTACATATGTATGTATGTGTGTGTGTTTTGGAACGTTGTAAAAACGTGCTCGCTCCCAAACCCGAAAGTATCGGAGGCTAATCATAAGTTCATGTGAGAGCAGTACCTACACACAAATGTATGTATGTACATAAATATGACTCTCCGATAATACTTTTGTTGCGTCCTAGCAAAATGAAGCATTATTGTGGAAAAAAATCCGTGTCTCTAATCCCCACCGTGTGCGCAAACACACACCACAGTCCCAAATCATAGTTTATTTTGTTTCACAGCGCTTTTTGTTTGTATTTCTCATAAAAGAATAATATCTCTCATAGAGAATAACATGGAAGTCTCTTTCGGAGAGAGGCTTTATCACCCAATCTTAATAGGCTCAGGTTGAGAGTTTTTTTCTTCAGCTCAAGTCAGAAAAAGTATGTATCATCATAACATCATAACATCATTGATCATCAATCCTGTATTTTATTCCTATTTTCAAGAGTTTATGTAAAAAAATATATGCATATACATATGTGTTTGTATAACATGATCTTTTTTGTGTTTGTACATATAATTGCTCAGCACATATGCATAATGGTATGTGGACGACGTTCGGCGAGCGATAGATGGAACGGTACAAAGTGCACGTGGTTTTCAACCTGAGCTGACATGACAACCGTATCATATCACACACTCACATATGCAGGCTTTCATCATAGAAATTTTTTTTATTGTCTGCATCACATCCTTACTTTATTTTTTTCATTGTGCTGCTATCAGCGTAAGCGTAGCATTACCTTTTCTTCGTAGATACTCTCTATCTCGAGCCAGCGTAATTAACGATTACCATGGAACAAGGAAAGAGAGAGAGAGAGAGAGACTCATGAAATACTGAATGCCGAATACGGGGATTATAATGAACGCTGTGTTAGCTAATATGGCTGAGGGGTAATTAACTGCATCAATAATTTCCCTGTGCTACATATGCACATGCGCACACACACATACATAGTTTACTCCATGAGCGTTATCCGCGAGTCTTCCAAAAAAAATCCATGGAGAATCGAAGGAAAAAGAACCTTTTTTCAGTTTAAAACATTCCTGTGTAATTACGAAAGCGAGCTTTTAATGCGGCTTAATCAAACTTGCATGGATTGATTGAGGCGACCGTCATCCAAAAAACGACGTGCATTCTGTGAAATTACGTACGTGCCTCACTCTCTCCAGCTCACGGAGTCGGTGTCATGCATGATACTATATTGGCAAAGCACGGAGAGCATTTATGTATCTGTAAGCACGCCATCCATGAATCCTTCAAGCTCCTTGAACGTCGTTCTCTCCTGGTATCTGGATAGGAAAAAGGCAACTTTCACTGGGCATCATAATGTAAGTTGTGTAAGAGCGCCAGGGCTATATTTTCTTCTTCAATGGGTAAAGGCAAAATAGATAAGCCCACTGTCATTTGGATACGAGTAGGTACGTTTGAATAGCATCGGCGAAAAAAAAAAATCTTTTTTTATGATGGTGTGTGTTCAGTGTTCAGGCAGCTCACAGAAAGAGAGGAAAACGTACATGCGCTATTAAGGCCACATGTAGCAGCGCTTTGCAGCTCTCAAGTGTGTAGTGTATACATATGTATATGGATACCGTTACTCAATGAGTCAGTTCCACGTGCGTAGGCAAGGCAAAAGGAGATTATGATCAATGCAGTGCCTAACCTACTAAAATGAGGTATGAGGTTGAAATGAACAGAGAGAAAAAATCCTTATTGTAAAAGTAGCGTGTGTGTCTCTTCAATTCCATTTTTGGAGCTGAGTGAGCAGAGAGGAACACATGAGAAGGCAAATCGACATGAAGGAAAAAGTAGACTTAATATTCTGTGAAGGAAGCGCTCACATTTTTTTCTTGCTTGTGTATGCACACGCTGAGCATTTTTTTTATTGTCACATTGATTAGCACGCTACTAGTTCAACTCTAGACTCGAGAGTTGCAATAGTTCCAAAAGACCTTATGCTAGGTCATATAGCCACTCTTTGCTGGGATGACATAGGGAGGCATAGTAGATGAGTTATGGAATTTGGAAGAAAGACGGGAAAATATGCATAAATTTTGAAATATTTTATCTGCAGGGTTTTTTAAAAATAGAATTTAGACTCGTAACAAAAGTTATTTGCAGGTTGTCTGTTGACACTTGAGTATTTTCGTGTGACATTCTTTGTCAAAAAGGAGTGGGCTTTTTAAAATTGGTATTGATATCCATGAAATCAATAAGTAATCGCACATTATGCATAGCTATACTTAATTTCATCGAGTGACGAGTTATGGCTTGAGGCATACACACGACTCCAATGCGCGAAAATCAACAGTTACAATTTACAATGTACTTGGTAATACATGAGTATCAACTGTCATAGAGCCATTTAAAATGCCCCGCTTGACACTATGACATTTAAAGTTTTTTTTGCCAAGCTGAAAGTTTGAAAAGTCCCTTTTACCACATCCGTATTTACGACGGCGTAAATTTACTGCACGGCCATTAGTTTGAAGATGGGAGCAGTCGAATGGATACACAGATATTTCTTGGAAACTCAAAGTTCCAGATCAAGTTTCAGCCGTGTCTGCAAATTAAGTTGGGAGTCACATCGTTGATCTCAGATGCGAGAGAAGTGTAATAAAGTGACTCATTCTCATGATATGGGCTTGTTTGTCGAAATCATAAATGAAAGAGCAGATGAGCAAAATGGCATGGATTATTTTTTGTTTCTGGGTGAGCAGCAACAAAAAGGATAATTTGTACAGCAATATTTTTACGATCATATTCATATCCACCAGAGAGAAAAACCACACACGGAGAGAGAGAGAGAGAGAGAGAGAGAAAACGCTCAACAATTACATATTTTTACCCCTGTGAAAGAAATATTTGACTGCATCGGCATTATTTCTCTCTCTCTCTCGATATTAATAACATAGGCATAATTCTTTTTTAATGCTTGTCCTCATTCGAACAAAATAAAACTGTATTGAGATGATCTCCGTGCAAAAACACACACGTATACAATCTAAAGAGAATAGCTTTGAAGCTTTGAAGAAGAGGGTTTTTTTCTTCTCTCTGCTGCATTTATTAAATTGCAGTGGAAAATGGCAAAAAAATAAATTTGCTTAAAGTTTAAGGAAACCTGCTCTCCACTCACTCGACAAAAATGAGTCATCTTCTATCCTCTCAAAAAAACATGTAGGAGGAAAAGAGGACACAGTTATAACTGGCGAACGTAGTTTCATGTTGCTTTGGGCATGACGTTTCTCATTCTCAGCATCCATAGCATATCTCTACACACACATTTAGTGGGGCCATGGGCGTAGAAAAAACTCTTATTTTTTTACTATTATTTGCAAATTTAAGCCTATGTGTGTGCACTGTGTGGCTCGTTAAAAATAGCGTAAAACAAAAAAAAACTATGTTTATTTAGTGAGAGGAGAGAGAACTGGCATCAAGAATTCAATCATGTAGTTAACAAGTGTCTCTCTCTCATGAGCAGTAAGGATAAGACGCAGGTATGGTTTTGAAGCCTCGAGTTTGTCCTAATAAGGTGGAAATTGGAAAGATTTCATTTTTAAAAGAAGAATTGTCCATTCATACTGACTCTGGAGATTAGAGAGATGGACTTTTGGTCAATTCATTTAAACCCAAAGACTAATAATATTATGTTTTGAGCGTAATTTTAGTCACATTGTTGAATGCGAATATGTAAAAAAAAACAGTCATGCTTTAAAAATTGACCAAAATTTCTATTCTTTCATTCCCAACGTTAGTGTACGTAGCAAATTTAAATTCAGAATTCGCGTGTGTGTGCCATACGAAAAGTTTGATTTAAAATGTTAATTTTTCCTCTCTTCTTCCCCTTCAACTCTGCGGTGATGATCTCCATTCATTAATTCATTTGTGAGGCGTGAATAGTAAATACACTGTCTTACATATACCTATCAGCACCATTTCCAATCGTAAAATCTTGCTTTTTTTTGCACAGGCACAAGGCTCAAGCTTATTTTGCCTCTTATTTCGTCGTAATCGTAAACGACTGTTTCTTTTTGGAGTGGGGAGTAAAATACTAATAATAATAATAATACGTACCACATGCTTACATCAATTTACTTGAGCAAACATAATTCAATAAAGAAGAAAAAAATTGCACACATGAGCATTACATATATTTGAGTAGGACGATGATGTGCTGTGTGTGAGTTTGAGCTGATGCAGATAAAGTGGCGAAGTGAAGGTACCCTTTCTGCAGCGTGCGCAGAAAAAAAATGAGAGAATTTCCTTGATTCATGAATCATTACATTATGGTACGGGTCGGGAATGATAAAAATATAACTGATGTTTTTCAATAGAGCATTGAACTGACTTTTGTCAGTGTGTAGAGAAAAAAATCCTACTCTCATCCTATGCCTGAGTGGCTCCTTGTGAGATGCTGTGTGTGTGAACCCTCTCTTATTATTATACAATGTATAAAATTTGCGAACTTGTCTTGATAAAATGGAGATAGGCTCCATTTTTGAACATTGTTACTTCGTTTTGATTTGGGAATATATATTTATACGTGCGTCAGAGGAAGCAGAACAACTGGATTTTTAAGGGAATCAACAAGCAACAAAATGGAGCCCAAATGTCTCTCTGCACTTTCCAATTTCCCCTCGTGTCTGATTTGATCTGATGTGGATATGACTCCCATTAGCATTTCGTTTTTTAAATTCCATCTGGAGTCAAGTTGGATTACAAGCCAGTCCACAAAAATATTTAGAGCATGGGCCCATCGACAGTTTTTTTAAGTCGCCGCTCAACCGCTCACCCGCTCACGTTTGCATTTTGCATATACCGCATTTTGATAGGATCCTTCGTTTTTATATGAGGTGAAGGAAATTGTGCAATCGTCGTCCAAGTCAATCAAATCAATAGCTACATGTCAATATATATTTTTCTCTCGATACTTCCTCCCATCCATTCTTGATGGCTGATCTCAATATCCTCCGACTCCCAATTTAGTTTTTTTTTAAATAAGCACATCGTCAGTAAGCACATTGACAGTCTCCATTTCACTTGGGTGTATGTAATATAGTAAATACACAGGTATTCAAAGCAAAGACGAAAAAAGAAAGGTTGAGAGTTGATTATTGGGGCTGTTTACAAAATACAGGGCAATTCTGTATTTGGCCCGGCCATGATGTGAGGTGTTTTCTTAAACGGTGAATATGTTTATTTATGAATATGTCATTCAATTACTGTGAATAATTGATGATATCGAAAGAGGGGGAAAAGCTGTGCGTTGTTGTTACATATAGGTATGAATGTTTGTGAGGAGTTGATGACTTCTTGCACTCCAAAAACTGAACTATAATAGCGCCAACGAAATGTAGTATTACATTACCTTATTATCTAGTATCTCCTAGTTTTATGACGATGCGAGTGTACAAAACAAAATCTCTTCTAGAATATTATACAAAGTATGTATATGAGAAGACGGGTGAGCTCTTCACTCGTGCATAATGATGTATTTTGTTGCAAGTATTTGTTAGTATGGTGGTATGGTTGTGCCAACAAGGCGAATTAAGCAAGACCACGCCACGTTGCTGTTTTCCTCCTTATCCACTTGTTTGGTGGTTTGGAGAGGGAGAGGGAGACGTGCTATTTCTAAAAAAGGATGTTGTATATATGGTTGTATAGATGATTATGATGCCAACACCATTACAAAATAATATGATGATGATGGTGTAATAATTACCAAAAAGCTCAAAGAATACAGCTCTAGTGCTCCATACCATCACGCTATTACACCTGAGCAACTCCTCGGGGAAATTGCCGAGAACGGGCCCGCAACAACAAAAATGCGTTAGTCGACGATTTTTTTTTCATGAAAAGGAAAAGTGTAATTCACCTTTTTCCTCTGTCTCTTTTTCTTTCCCTGGGATTGGTGGAGGTACGGAATTAGGCATGAAAATGAAAAACTCGTATGTATTGTATCGGTATGCAATATATAAAGACATTTACAATTTAAAAGCTTAGATATGACGTGTGCTCCCGATGCACAGTGAAGCGAAATCGACCTTTAGCGGCAAATACAGGTTTTGGAGATGGATTTTGGAAGGTGTTCTTTCCAAACTTTTTTTAATTGGTACGCTTTACTTATGACCTGAGGCGCCTAC